>JAEQBH010003490.1:0-147500 GCA_016808115.1 Tetrastigma voinierianum | reverse complement strand
AAATTGAAAATCTGAACTTTCTAGATCTCGGATGTGAAAAACGAACTTTCAGATTGGAATGAATCTCTCGCGAAATCAGCTCTGTACAAATCATTTAGTGGTGAGGCAGGTCGAATTTCACGTTTTTAAAGGCTAGAGGGATGCGGGACGCTTGATGCTATGGTGGCAAGGCGGCACGTGTGAATGCGGGGATCTGGAGTCAAACATGAGCCCAAGTGTGGGCCATAAGGTGACACGTGGCGATGCCGTGGAAATCTGTAGTGGTTGGATAAGAGGATAAGGGTGCAATCCTCTCCCGACGATAGGGGTGACATGTGGCATTGAGAGGGGACTTTCTCTTGTCGATCTTGACCGTCCCAGTTTTGGGAGGTAAAGGAAGAGAAGGAGAGACCAGCTAGGAATGAGAGATAAGAAGAGAGAGGGTTTTGAGGGGCTCCACCTTCTCCTGCAGAATTCCGACCGATCGGATAGGCGAGCTCTACAATTAAAGCCGAAAGTTGCACTACCACCGCGACGAGGCTACGGCTGGTACCGGTTTAAGGTTCGGAGGCTTGAAGGTAGGGGTTTTCTGCTTTTTGTTGGGAGTAGTGTAATGGATGAGGGGGTTTGGGAAGCTTTGGATGGTAGTGATTCGATTCCAAAGATTTGGACTTAGTGAATGAATCCCTAGAATGGTTTGGACCAGTCCACACGCAGTTAGTTCTGTGATTTTGTGTGATCGATGTTGTGTTTTGCCATTAGTGAATAACATGTTGATTGTGATTTTGTGGGCGATTACCGGAAGATGACTGCTTGGGATTATACACTATAGCCCGTGTGAGCTAATTCTATGTTATTTTAAATTGAATAACATAAGGCTATATGAATTCATTTTGTTAATATAATAAACTGAGTGATATAGCTAGCATGTGTTGAATGTTTTGTGTGCCATTGCATTGCACTTAGGTGGGAGCGTATTGGCTTAAGTAGGAATTCACTACTAGGCTTTGCTCACCCCGATCATGGGACCCTTTAGTGCAGGGTGTTTGAAATACTATTTCAGTGCAGAGCGCACTTGGGAATGAGACGCATTCCGGGCCTTAGAAGCGAAGAAATGGCCAAACTGGCCTTATCTTGTATTTTTGTAAAAATTTATGGCAAGAGACCCATTTTTGTATAAATTTATGGCAAGAGACCCATTTTTGTATAAATTGTAATTACATATAATTGTAAATAAATTGTAATTTAATCATTTTTGTATAAAATATACATTTTTGAGTATGATGTGTAGGCCCAAATGGCCATTTTTGCACATGTATGGATCTGATGACATGAGACATGTAGATTTCCACGGGTTGATGGGTAGTCAACAGACACCCCGGGTTTGGGGCGTCACACATAATAATTGTGAAACCCCGGAAAATTCGAATTTTCTGAAAAATGGTAAAATGGTAATTTCGGTAAAAATCCGGAATTTTTCTAGATCTCGGATGACGGCCGGGACATAAGATTAAGTTCCGTCTCATGAAATCTAGGTACACGGTCGAATTCGTTGAATTCAGTAGGAAGGTCGAGATTTCACGCGATATTCGAGGAATGGGAGGGTGACGACGAAGTGACACGTGGCATGAGGATTGTGCCATGTGGCACTGAGAACGAGACACTGCATTAGTGGGCCCGAGTGTTAAGTTTAAATCACCATGAAGAAAGTAGGGTCTTGCAAGAGGGCAAAAGTTAGTAGATGCTAGGTGTCTTGGATAGGCTTTGCACTTGAGAGAAATTTAGTGGGAAGAGAAAGTGGGCATGTGACATGGGATGCTATGTGTCTGTGAGGAGAGAAGCATGAGAGTGTCCCTACCTAGGGAAGTCTTCTCCACAAGATATCAAATCGATTGGGGTGGAATGGAAGAGAATAAAAAAGGAAAAAGGAAAGAATAGGAGTTGGAGGGGTTGTAAAGCGGAATAGTTTCTCAAGCGGTGAAGGGATCTTCACTTCGAGGAGGTGCTCTCCACACTCGGTTAATCTTCATTTGAGCATGGCTTGGCTATGAGGTGGTGTGGCTCCCAGATGGGCTGGTTGAAAACGGAGTTCGACAAAAGCATTGTTGATGGGGATCGATTTTAAGATTAGTGTTGGTGTAGTTTCGGAACTTCCGAAAGTGGAGGTGATTTCGCCCGATATGAATCGATGTTGATGATACTTGTTGTGTGTTATTGCTTGCGACAGCATGCAGTTAACGTGAATCTATAATGTTGATATACTGTGACGGAAGTTGTCTCTGTAACATGATGTGAGACAACATGGATATAGATGACATGTTTTCAACATGCATGTAACATGAGATATTCTGCTGAAATTATCATCGCATGCAGGTTATGTCGCATGAATCGGGTGTGAGAGCATGAATGAAATAAATTTTATCGGAGGGTTGTCGATAGAGTTTATCTTCGGAGGGGTTGTCAAATAAGTCTCGGAGGGTTGTCCAGTAAATTATATTGGAGGGTTGTCGATAAATTATATGGATTGACCCGATAATTATATCGGAGGGTTGTCGATAAATAATGCTCGGAGGGTTTGTCGGAGAGAGGAATGAACTCCTCCCGGGAGGTTGTCAGTGAGGGTTCTCGGAGATGGTCGATGAACTTTGATACTCGGAGGCGGTCAGGTGATTTAAAACAAAAAGCTTTTGTTTTGAAAAGCGATTCTCATGCATGAAAATAGCGCGTGTGAGGGTCGGTGAGAGGACTGAGGAAGCGGGACATGACATAGACATTCATATATAGATAGCATATTATTTTTATATGAATATTGTGAATGATTTTGTGGATTATGTCATTAAGTAGCTATAGGTGGGAGTAGCCCTTGTAGGGAGACTTTCTCTCTGGGCGCAGCTCACCAGTCAGTGGAAAAACATTTAGTCTTGGAGGTGCACAAGAGAAGGCACTTCATGTGAGGCTTTGTGTAGTTGAGAAGAAGGTGACATGGCCCATTATGTGTTTGTAAAAGTGGCGAGGGAAAACCGATTTTGTTATGTGCTGAATTTCTTGCTCCAGTTTTTTTGTAGATATATTGGAATGGGAGTGTAAGGAGTGAAACTCATTTCATATGTTTAGTGAATTCGATCAATCCTACTCTACCTTTGTTGTTCTTAGTCATATATTAGAACGAGTTTTCCATTTGACGTAGAGGAATTTGGCCCTATGGTCCTCTCTACATGCTCGTAGCTTACTAAATCAGTGAGGCTTGATGTGGGCTTTCAGATCACAAAATCGGCCTCTGGCCCAAGAGTTATGACAGCATTTACTTGGAAAGGTCTAAGAGTGCGAGCTGTGTAATGAGCTCAACCAAGAGAATGGTTTGTGTGGCCAGAGCTCTTTTAGCTGAGCTCTCTTGGGGATGAAGCTGACCTCTTCTGGCTGAGCTCTCTAGGATGAGATTACCTCTACGAGGCCAAGCTCATTTGGGATGAAGAAAGCTGTGTGTGTAGCCCTTTGAGCTCACTTATGACCAGAGCTTTGTGGGAGTAGCATTCTGTTTTGGAGCCTATGAGACGTCTAGTCTTTGAGTCTGAATTTCAGTTAAGGAAAAGTGAGAATTTGGACTAGCATCCTTGATAGAAATTGTAGCCCCATCCAATGCTAAAAGCTTGATGTGGGATTTCAGATCACCCAAGTAGGACTCTATTAAAAGTTATGGCCTTTTTACTCCAGAAGGGTCTGGGTGGATGTTGAGGCGTGGACCTTGAGCTCATCTAGTCAACTGAGCTCTTCTGCATGAGCTCTGCTGCATGAGCCCTTCCGCATGAGCTCTTACGCAGGCTCTTGCAGAGCTCTTCTGCGCCAGGCTGCGCAGCCTCTTCTACATGAACTCTTGCCGCAGGCTCCCTGCGCAGGCTCTCCTGTGAGCCCTGCATGGGCTCTTACGCAGGCTCATGCAGGCTCCTCTTGCATCAGGCTCTTGCACGCAGCTCTTACGCATGGCTCTCACCGCGCCCGGCTCTTCTGCATAGGAGTTCCTCACACTGAGGCTCTTCCGCATGTCTTACGCGAAGCTCTTACATGAGCTCTGCATAGCTCTCTGCATGAAACTCTCTGCACATAGGCTCCCATGGCAGCTCTCTGCATGAGCCATACGCAGGCTCTTGTGAAGCTCTTGCACGCAGAGCTCTCACACGTGAGCTCTTGCACGCCGAAGCTCTTACATGAAGCCTCTGCCCAGGCTCTCACAGCAGGCTCTCACAGAGCGCCACATGAGCTCTCACTTGCATGAGCTCTCCTGAAGCTCTGCAGCGGGGCTCTCACCGCAGGCTCTTGCACGCAGGCTCTCACACGCAGGCCCTTCCGCATGAGTGAGCTCCATACATGACTCTTACTTTTTCAAACTGCATGAGCTCTCTTACGCATGGTGCATGAGCTCTTACGCATGAGCTCACCTCCAGCAGGCTCACGTGGGCTCTTTTTGCATGGTTGCATGAGCTCGGCTGCATGACTACATGAGGCTCTTGCATGGTGCGCTGGGTGACCTCGTCTGAGGGAATGAGCTCGGCCCAGTATCCAGCCGGACCGATCTATGGCTTTCTCGTCACAAAGTCCGTTTCATGCGTTCGAGACTCTCTGGAAAGCCGCGAGTCTAGAGAATCTATATATGTATGAAACCATTATAATCTGGGCATCATATTTGTTGAAAGACAAAAGACAGTAGGAATTTTTGTGGTTCTGCACGTCAGTTTCTGCTCATATAGTACCAGCCCGGATGACCATAACTTCCTCGTCCAGAAGTCCAGTTTGCGGCGTTCTTGGACTCATCTGGAAGAAGATCTCTGAGTCCCTGGGGAATCTAACCACATGCACAAGGGGATGGAATTGGTGCTCTCACATAATTTCTGAAAAAATTTATCATTTACTAAGTGCACTAATTACTAGGAAAAAAAGACCCCACGAATTTGGGGCATCACGGCTTGGTAGCGAACTAGGTTTATAAATGCCTAGTGTTGAACACTTGATACTACTTGATGGCAGTTAGGTATCGGAAAATTTGAGTACCACGATTACCTTGGGCTAAATGGGTGACATGGGGTTTTAGATCATGCATCCATTGTGCATTGATGAATTGTTGCAGATGTATACTATATGTATGTGGATTAATGCTTGAGTGAATATGAGTATCACGGGAGTATTGAACACTAAATTGAGAATTTAACCTTAGGAGTTCGGAAAAATAAAATAAATTGCTATTGATATATGTAGATAAGTCAGAGGGGCGAGGTCGCCCACGAGGCACTTTGTTTTTTGATGTGAGGCCTTTGTAGAGGCCATGGGTCTGCATTCTTGCCATTACTGATGATGTGCGTGGGGACGGAGGACCGAACAACCTCCAGCGGTTTATAGCACATCATCCCCCAGCATTTAAGGGAGGAGGGGACCCGATGGTGGCGGACCATTGGATTCGACGAGGTTGAGAGTTTTGGAGGCTATGGGATTACCTCAGCGTTACAAAATCGAGGCTAGCTACATTTGACTAGAGGGTGAGTCTCGGGTATGGTGGGATGGGTTAAAGCCTCGAAATTTGGAGCAATAACTTGGGAGGTTAGAGCTCTTCATGGGTAAGTTTTCAGGCATCACGCTGAACATTGCAGCAGGGAGTTCTTGAGTTGAAGCAGGGGACAATGTGATGCCAGAGTGTGGCTAAGTTTACGAGTTAGCGTTTCGGGATGATTATGTGGCCTCGGACATGGCCAAGGTGAGGAAGTTCGAGGATGGTTTGGGAGGTTATCTATACGAGGCGAGATTGCGGGACTTCTCTGAGACATGGATTATGTGGTAGGGACCGCTGGCCATAGAGAGAGAGATAGATGATGCCGGGGGCATTCGAGATCACGGGTCTTTGATTGATAAGCGGAAGGAGGGTCAGCCTTCTTCGAGCTCGGGAAAGAAACAAAGGACTTGTTCCACCCAGGGTTTTTGGGACAAGGCGCGGCTTTGGGGGGACTAAACCGGATCGGGCTCCTAGCAGTGGGGCCAGATGACATGTTATCATTGCCAGCTGGACATGTGAGCGGAATTGCCGAGAGGCAGGGAGATCGAAGTCGCTAGGACACCTCGAGTCGATGGGTGGGACACACTGTTCTGATATGTTAAGCTACACCCTAGCATGGGCGAGAACGAATGCTCCAGTCGAGGGTGCGGCAGGCAGGTTGTTTCGCTATGGGCGGAGAGGCCGAGAGCATGGGTCGGTCGAGGGCGAGACCATGATCGGGACTCGCTTAGGGGACCGGGCGTGTTTGCCAGATTACACCCTGACGGGCCACGGTGGAAGGCGTGATTATCGGGAGTATCGACTACTCTACGCGCATAAGGGCAAGAGTATTTGATGCGGTGCATCTCATTCTTTTAATGCTTTGCATCTTGTGTGAATGTTTTTTTGGGCTTAAAGGTGAATCACTTAGGCAGCTGTCTTAGGTTCTCTAGGGTCTGGGGTGGGTTGATCGGATATGCCGGGCGTGAGTTGAGATACGGGTTTACTCATGTGGATCTTCGAGTTATGAACATATCGGACTTTGATGTCACATTTGGCATGGATTGGTTGACTACACTGGGTGGAGTCCTCGTGGCGTGATCGTGGGAGAGTTCACGCCTACCGCACCTTGGATGGTGTCGTGCATTTCAGGGGATAAGCATGGTGCTTTACCTCGGGCGGAGCCTTGTTTCGAGATGGCACGGACGGTTGGCAGGAGTTGGCTAATCGCCTTACCTTGGAAGGCGAGGCGGGGCGGGTTTGAGTCTACCTCGTGTAGTATGTGAGGTTTGGGGATGTTTTCCCGGACGGAGTTCTGGGATTACCTCCTCGAGAGGGATGTAGACTTTGTGGGCACACCACAGGTAAATCGCCATTTACGTGACTCCGCATAGGATGGCGCCCGGTTAAGTTACGAGGAACTCGAGGTCAAATACGGGGGTTGATGGACAAGGGGTTTCATTAGACCAAGCACTTCACCTTGAGGCGCTCGGTTGTTTGCTAAGAAAAAGGATAGACCCTTCGATGTGCATTGACTACCAGACGGGTTGAATAGGGTGTGATCAAGAATCGATATCCTTTCTGGGGATTGATGATTTGTTTTGCTCGGTGAGAGGCGCGGGTGTACTCTAAGATGAATCTCACTTGCGGTACCATCGGAGTTGAGAGTTAGGGAGGCAGAGATATCCCTAAGATAGCGTTCAGGACGCGGTATGGGCATTTGGAGTTCACGATGTGCCCTTCCCGGATTATGGTCGCAATTTGCATTCGCTGGATCCCTCATCACATGGATCTTCCACCCTACTTAGATCGGTTTGTGGTAGTTTCGTGGGTGATATTTTGATCTACTCCCGAGACGGAGGAGGATCGTGAGAGAGAGGGATCACGAGGTCGTTCTCGGAAAACCACGAGAGACCATCGGTTATGCACGAGTCGATGAGGTGTAGATTTTGAAACTACTAGGAGTGAGATTCGGGACACGTCGTATGGGTTTGGTGTGTCAGGTAGACCACGAGAGAAAGTTGAGGTTGTTATGAGTTGGGAGGCGAGTCGGTCTTCGAATCACCTTGATTTCTTGGGATATTTGGATATTATAGGAGGTTCATTAGGGGATTTCTCTAGAAGCTAACCTTTATGACTAAGTTGGCCCGGGAAGGAGAGTGAGTTTAGTGGAATGACATCGTGTGAAGGGCATTCCGGGAATTGAAAACGGAGGCTTACGCCAGGGCCTTGTGCGGTAGTCCGGAAGGGACAGAGTACTCAGTCTGATGCTTCAAGAGGCGGTTTGGGATGTGTTTTGATGCGGTGTTAGGAAGTGGTAACTTATGGTTCTCGTGGGTTGAAGAATCATGACGAGTACCCTACATGACATGGGTTAGCGTGTCTTTGCCTTGAAGATTTGGGCGCCACCTCGCCTCTGGCGAAGTTCGGTGCTCGGACCATAAAAGTCGTATTTTCCTAGCGGGACCTCGGCATGAGGTAGCCTTGGTCGGATGGAGTTCCTAGAGGGATTATGACTTCACTTTGCATTACCATCTGGTAGAGGCAGGTAGCGGTGGCCAGATACTCGGTTAAATCAGGGAGCATTACAGCTGGTATAGCTCTGAGTGGCGAATGCCAGAGGCGTGGGACCGGTTGGGGTTACGATCGGCGAGCGGGCTGAGTGTCACTGGGAGTTTAGTGGTGCTTCCCTGCGGCCAGTGATTGAGTCGAGGCGGGCGCGGAGAATAGTGTCCATCGAGGGGCCGGGCTGATCGAGGTATAGGTGATGAGAGCACGGGCGGAGTACACGCAGCGGATAGTAGTCTTCGGGGGTATAGAGGGCGGGTAAGTGGTTCCCCCGATTGATTGAGTTGAGAGAGGAGATTCTCGGGGAGTTCCATTGCTCGTTTCGCGATTACATCCGGTGGCGCGAAGATGCTTCGAGATCTCGTCACCCGGTGTGTGGGCGGGATGAAGGCGGGATGAAGGAGCACGTTGCAGGAGTTTTGTTAAGCCGGTGTCTCATGCCCGACAAGTAAAAATTTGAGCACGAGAGCTCTTGAAATTTCACTCGGCCGTGGAGGTAGCGGAGTGGAAGTGGGAGCATGTCACGATGGACTTTGTGACTCACTTACCACAAACATCGCGTAGACATGATGCGGTGTGGGTCATAGTGGACCGACTCACTAAGTCGGCACATTTCCTAGCCGTGCGGATGACCTTTACACTAGAGGAATTCTGCAGGTTGTATATATGAGAGATTGTTAGGTTATGGGTGGGGTATCCATCGTATCGGACGGAGATCAGGAGTTCCACGACACTTTTGGAAAAGTTTCGGAAGGCCATGGGGACACAATTAATGGTGACACCGCTTTTCATCCACAGACGGATGGTCGGTCGGAGAGGACCATATAGGTTTTAGAGGACATCTTTGCGAGCATGTGTCCTGGAATTCAGTGGTTGGAAGAGCATTTGCCCTTGGTAGGAATTTGCCCTCCTGACAACGGTTGCTCGACGAGCATGCGGATGGCACCCTATGAGGCCTTATATGGGAGGCCATATCGATCACCGATTTGTTGGACGGAGGTGGGAGAGAGCTCCACCACGGGTCCTGACATGATTCGAGACACCACCGAGAAAGTAGGTCTAATACGGAAACGCCTTCTCCGGCTCGGTAGAAGCGAGAAGGGATTATCTTGATAAAGCGGCCCGACCTGTAGAGTTTGGCGGGTGATCATGTCTTCCTAAAGGTGATGCCTAAAGGAGGTGAAGGTCGGATTCGGCAAACAGGGAAGTGTCGCGGGGTTTATTGGGCCCTTCGAGGTACTCGAGAGGTGGGACGGGTTGCATATCGATTAAATACCGTAGGGTTTATCGGGTGTCCATGAGGTATTCCATGTCTCTATGCTCGATACCTCCCGGATCCAGCTCATATAATTGGGTGGGGCGAGCTTGTTATTGATGCGGATGGGACCTTGAAGAGAGGGACACGTGCGTATTATGGATAGCCCAGGCGAGGTTTTGCGGCGCAAAACTATGAGGCTAATAAAGGTGTTGTGGAATCAGGAGTGGAGGGAGGCAACATGGGAGCATGAGGACACGTGCGTACCGGATATCCTTTCTATTTCGGGACGAGAAGTGCGATGGATTAGTCATTGAATAGTGATGGCGTACATATGCATGTGATTGTATGTGTATGTGTGTGTGAATTTCGGGACGAAATTCTTTTAAGGGGGGGAGAATGTGAAACCCCGGAAAATTCGAATTTTCTGAAAAATGGTAAAATGGTAATTTCGGTAAAAATCCGGAATTTTTCTAAATCTCGGATAGTGACGTAGGGACATCGTTAAGTTAGATCTCGCGAAATCTAGGTACACGGTCGAATTTCGATTGAATTCGAAATAGTCGAATTTCGCGTATTTTGAATAAATTGATGAGCGAGAAAGTGACACGTGGCGCAGGATTGCATGCCATGTGGCACTTAGAAAGCCGAGACACTGGGACATTAGTGGAGCGAGTGTCGGTTAAATCATGCATGAAAGAAAGTGGTGCTTGCAGAGGGCAAAGTTAGTAGATGCTAGGTGTCTTGGATAGGCTTTGCATGAGAAATTTAGTGGGAGGGAAGAAAAGTGGGCATGGCGACATGTGGGATGCTATGTGTCATCAGGAGAGAAGCATGAAGTGTCCTACACCCTGAAGTCTTCTCCACCTAAGATAAATCGGTGGGGTGGAATGGAAGAGAATAAAAAAGGAAAAAGGGAAAAGAGAATAGGGAGTTGGAGGATTTAGCAAACGGAATAGTTTCAAGCAGTGAAGGGATCTGCACTTCGAGAGGTAGGGGTTCTCTCCTACTCTGGTTAATCTTCATTTCAGAGCCATGACATGGCTATGAGGTGTAGCCCAGTGATGGGCTGGTTCAAAACGAGTTCGACAAAAAGCTGTTGTTGATGAGGATCGGTTTACGGGTCCGTGTTGGTGTAGTTTCAGGAACTACAGTGCAGGCGGAATTTTGCCACGATATGTGAATCGATATTGATGATCTTGTTATGTGTTATTACTTGTTTGAATAACGTGCAGATTATGTGAATATTAATGTTGATATACTCGTGCTTGATATATTAACATGATGCTTGAGATGAAGCATGAAAATAATTGTTGCATGTAGCTTTCAACATGCATGTAACATGAGATACATATGAAATTATCATCGCATGTGCACGGGGACATCGCGTAAATCGGGTGTGAGAGCATGAATGAAATAAATTTTATCGGAGGGTTGTCCAATAAATTTTATCGGAGGTTGTTCAATAAATTATATCGGAGGGTTGTCAATAAATTATATTAGAGGTTGTCCAATAAATTACTCGGAGGATTGTAAATAAATTATATCGGAGGTTGTCGATAAGTAATATCGGAGGTTTGTCAAATGAGAGCTCTATCGGAGGGTTGTCATTAAGAGTTTGGATGATCGATGGTTTGATACTCGGAGGTGGTCAGTGATTTAAAACAAAAGCTTTGTTTTGAAAGCGAGTTCTCATGCATGAAAATGGCGTGTGTGAAGTCGGTGAGGACTCGGGAAAGCGGGACATGACATAGACATTCATATAGATATGCATATTTTATGAATGTGTGTGGAATGATTTTGTGGATTATGTCATTGCATATTGCACTTAGGTGGGAAGTAGCCCTTGTAGGAGACTTTCTCTATTGGGCATAGCTCACCCGTCGTGGGAAAAACATTTCAGGTCTTTGGAGGTGCACGAGAGAAAGCACTTCGCAGGGCTTTAGTTGAGAAGGAAGGTCCAAGCATGGCTTATTATGTGTTTTGTAAAGTCTGGGCGAGAAAACCCGATTTTGTTATGTGCTGGACTATTATCCAGTTTTTTTGTAGATATATTGGAGATAAATTGTAATTAAGCTGTTTCATATGTTTAATACAAATTGAGGCAATATTTTCTCTACCTTTGTTAATTCTAGTCATATGTTAAGACTGATTTTCATTGGGCAGTAGAATTTGGCCTATGGTCCTCTACCATATCGTAGCCTCGTCAGTGAGCTTGATGTGGGCTTCGAATCACACCAAATCGGACCTCTGCCAAGTTATGACATTTTTGGAAAGGTCTAAGAGTGCAGGCTGTGTGGCCGAGAGCTCAACCAAGAGAATGAGCTGTGTGGCCGAGCTCTTTTGGCTGAGCTCTCTTAGGATGAGCTGACCTCTTCTGGCTGAGCTCTCCTAGGATGGGCTGACCTCTACAGGCCAAGCTCATTTGGGATGAGCTGTGTGTGTGGCCGAGCTCACTTGTGACGAGCTGTGTGGGAGTAGCATTCTGTTTTGGAGCCTATGGGGCGTCTAGTCTTTAGTGAATTTCAGTTGGGAAAAGTGAGGAATTTGGACTAGCATCCTTGATGAAATTGTAGCCCCATCCAGTAATCTTGATGTGGGATTTCGAGATCACCAAATCGGACCTCTGGCCCAAGTTATGGCCTTTTTACTCGGAAAGGGTCTGGGAGGATGGTGTGGACAGGCTCATCTAGTCGACCCAGGCTCTTACCATGAGCTCTCACATGAGCCCTTCCGCAGGCCCTTTGTGAGCTCTTACGCAGGCTCTTACGCGATATTACGCATGGAGCTGCATGACCTCTTCTACATGAGCTCTTCTGCATGAGCTCCCCTGCATGAGCTCTCCTGCATGAGCCGCCACATGGCTCTTGCGCAGAAGCTCTTGCGTAGGCTCTCACACGCAGGCTCTTACGCAGGCTCTTGCAGGCTCTTACGCAGGCTCTCTGCATGAGGCTCTCCTGCATGGGCTCTTAGAGCTCTTACGCCAGGCTCTCACCGCAGGCTCTTGCAGGCTCCTCTGCAGAGGCCCTTCCGCGAGCTCATACATGAGCTCTTGCGCCAGGCTGCAGGCTCTTACGCATGAGGCTGCAGGCTCTTACGCAGGCTCTCACCTGCATGAGGCACGTGGGCTCTTTTGCATGAGTGAGCTCTGTTTGCATGACCTGCATGAGCTCTTACGCCAGGCTCTTCTGCATGAGCTCTCACATAGCTCTTACGCATGGGCTCTCATGAGCCCATGCATGAGCTCTTGCATGAGCTCTTACGCAGGCTCTCCGGCCTCGCCCATGCACGCAGGCTCCTGCATGGGCTCCTACGCGCAGGCTCTTACGCATGAGCTGCGCAGGCTCTTGCGCCAGGCTGCATGGGCTCTTACGCATGAAGCTCCTCTGCATGAGGCCTGCGTGAGCTCTTTTGCATGAGCTCTCTTTGCGACCTTGCATGGGCTCTTGCATGGCACGCCGGGGCGGCCTCCGTCTAGGGAATGAGCCGGCGCTGTGTCCAGCCCCGGACCGATCCTTGCTCTCGTCGAGTCCGTTCTATCTTGTTCGAAGGAATCACGAGCCCCTTGAGTCTAAGATCCTATATATGTATGGCTCATTATAATCTGAACTCATATTTTGTTCAGAAAAGACAAAAAGACAGTAGGTACCTGTCAGTTCTGCGCGTCAGTTCTGTCATATGATCTTAGAAACCGGATGGCCTTAAACATAGTCTAAGAATCCGTTTCTTGCGTTCTTGAGACCTTATGGAAAGATCTCTGAGTCTAGAATCTAACCATATGTCTGAGGATGGCATTTGGTGCTCACATAATTTCTGAAAAATTTATCATTGCACTAAGTGCACTAATTACTAGGAAAAAAAAAAAAAAAAAAAAGACCCCCGGAAATTTGGGCGTCACAATAATGATAATATTAATAATAATAATAATAATAATAATAATAATAATAATAATAATAATAATAATAATATTCATAATAATATTCATAATAATAATAATAATAATAATAATAATAATAATGATAATAATAATAATAATAATAATAATAGTATATTATTAATCATAATAATAATAATAATGATAATAATAATAATAATAATAATTATAATAATATTAATAATAATAATATTAATAATAATAATGATAATGATAATTATAATGATAATAATGTATAATAATAATAATAATAATAATAATAATTATTATTATTATTATTATTATTATTATTATAATAATCATCATCATAATAATAATAATAATAATAATAATAATAATAATAATAATAATAATCATAATAATCATATATTCATAATAATCATAATAATCATAATAATCATAATAATAATAATAATCATAATAATCATAATAATCATAATATTCATAATAATCATAAAAATCATAATAGTCATAATAATCATAATAATCATAATAGTCATAATAATCATAATATTACTGTAAAAATATAAATTATTTTTGCATTCAATATTAGAAACATAATATTTTATGTTAACTTCCATATTGATGTATATTGATTTAAAAAATGTTTGGTCTTTATCTTGAAATATATCGTAAAATTAAAAGTAATTTTTAATTTTTTTAATGGGAAAATAATTTTTTTAAAATTATTTTTAAATATGGTTATAAATAATTAAAATATTAGAATAACTAAAGTATTAGAATATATTGTTGATCAATAATTAATAATAATAATAATAATAATAATAATAATAATAATAATAATAATAATAATAATAATAATAATAATAATAATAGGTGTATTAAAAACTGTAAAACTATAAAATATAAAATATTTTAGCATTAAATATTAGAAAAATAATATTTATGTTAATTTCCATATTGATCTAGAAATTATTTTGATATTTATCTTGTATCTTGAAATTTATTCTTAAATTTATTTAAATAAAAATAATTTTTTTATGTCTTATTAAAAAAATAATTTTATTAAAAATAAAATAGTTGAATTAGTTTTATATATGGTTACACATAATTAAAATATTTTCGTTGACAAAATAAAATAATTACAATAGTTTTATATAAGATTAGGGACATTGTTATTAAAAATACTATAAAAAAAATACAATAAATTAAAGTAGTTTTATTTGTGGTTATAATAAATTAAAATAATTTTATACAAGATTATTAAAATATTCCTTAATTAAATCCCTTTCCCCCAAATTTCTCTTTGCCCTCTCTCTCTTTCCTTCCCTCTCCTCCAAACTTCTCAGCCCTCTCTCTGAACTCCACATACCCATTTGCCATTTCTTGTATTCCTTATAGCTTTCACTGAAAGGATAAGATTGAAGAGTTGTTATACCAATCAATGATTTCACCGCCGCATCTCTCTTTTTTCGACCACCGTGGCATTGTTCAGGACGACACTACCCAAGGTTTGGAAACCCAATCAACCCACGAAAAAGTTATTTTTTTTTTGTTCTTTTAAAAAGGAATCTCGAATTTATCTAAATAAAAGTTTTTTTTTGTTTTGTTTTGACGGAAAATAAAGGATTCAGAAAATACAAAAACGTGTTTTTGCCAATTCATTGCCGGCTTTGGTGTGGTATTATTTTTCTTTTACCTTTTTGTAGGCCATAACTCACATGCATGCACAGAAGAATAGTGTTGGCTTTTGTTTTTTTGCCTTCAAGTTGGAATTTGGATTGTATCTAAGGTTTGATTGCAGGAATGACGATCTTGGAATTTGAAATAGCTAGGTTTCTAACTTTAATTGTTTTCTCTTACTCCTTTCTAGGTGGTATTCGATATAATCTATAGGAAGAAATTATAAAATGAAAAAGAAAAAAGAAAAAAAAATCCCTACCATTATATTATAAAATCTTATGGGTTAGACGAGGTAAGGTTAAAGGCCTAAGAGAGAGATTCTAATATAAACAAACCCTCACGGGTCCATCCTCCACAACAGGCATTAAGCTAACCCTAGAGATTGATTGATTTATTTATGTTGCTGTAGAAAGCATGAAGAAGACGGAGATGGCGGTGGAGGGTAAACCCGGAAGAGCCACGTGTTGTGGTGGCCACTCCCCCAGCGATCTTATTGCCATAGACATGAGCAAATTGAAGATCAATCACTCTGAGTCTCCCGAGTTTAGTACTCCTCCTACCTCCTATTCAGCCATGTTTGAATGTCGGCGGAGGATTTTCCCTTGGAATGTCTTTGCCGTAGGGCCTCAGGAAACTCACATGGTCGGCGGTGAAAAACCAAAGCCATGAGCATCACCGCTATTGTTTCCTAGGGAACCGGGCCACGATAAGTTGTTTGGAGATAGAGGGCTTTCCCCTTACGTCTGTGTTTTAGAAAACTCCCAGAAGATTAACTAAATTCAACATGAAGATGAAAAGGATTGATGACCTGCACACACACAGACTTGTAAAATAAACTGTTTAAATACATTAGTTTATCAAGCATTTTGTGATAAAAGTATACCATGCCTTGTTCTTGCATCAAAACAGAAATTTAAAATAATATTGTTATCTCTTAATTCTAGATCAGAAGGTGGAATGAGAAAGACTGTGGTATGAATCAGAAAAATGTCCTTAAAAATTTTCTAAGCTTATTTGTTTGAGGACAAACAATTCTTTCTTTCTTTGCTTGAGGACGAAACAAAATTTTTAAGTTGGGGGTAGTGAGTCAAAAACTCATTAAGATTTTTAATTCATTCTAAGTTTATTATAAAGTAATGTTGAATTGTTTGCAGAAAAGTGATAATTGACTCAAATTCAATTTGCGAGAAAATAGACGAAAATCAAATTTAAGCAGGAAGTGGAAGAAATCGACTGGGCGAATTGGTCACAAGCCCAGGAATTTAAGTCGAGGAACGAGGCTTCAGTTTCCAGCAATTCCAAGTCACGACAGCAACAAATTTTGCTTTGAAGAAGAAACTGAAACGTGAACAAGTGAAGTCGTGAATTGAAAAAGGAGGTTGCGACAAAGAAAGTGTGGTCGAGACTAAAGAAAACAGTCAAGAGAAGAAATTCATGTCACGACATCATCGCGATGTCCGCGACACTAAAAGTATGAAAGATGTCGACACCATTACGAGGTGCGATAGAATTAACCTATGAAGCCTACAAGAAAGTCTTTTGCAAAAGAAAGGGATTCGCGACTAGTTTTTAATACTGGAGTTCCATTCATGTCGCGAACATCGCGCCGATGTCAGCGACATACTTTGAGTGTTCAAATGCAACGAGCGTTTTAAAGAGGTCGCAACCTGTAGCCTAATAGAAACATTTGCCAAGGAACTGAGCTTGCGACCTTTTAAAAGTCAAGGAAATTCGAGAAATGATGTCGCGACCACTCGCGATTCAGTCGACCTAGAAGAAGCGACCGAGGAAAAGGAGGTTGCGACATCGCTGATGTCGCATTTTTAGAAAACTAGTTGTTAGAAGAAGAATCGGGTTACAGCGAGGCTGGGGTTGCAACTGAAGAAAAGAAATTGGGAAAGCAAAGAATTGCGACATCACCATGAGGTCGCGACATAAGATGAAAGGTGCTTGAAGACAAGAAAACCACCAATAAATTCTGACCCAAAGTCAAAGTCCGCGAGCATGAAGTCGTTTACAAGCGGCCAAGGTGGTCGTAACCTAAAGCTGATGTAGCAACCGCAGACCTTTTGGAAGGAAGTGGGAAGATATTGATGCGACATCGAAGCATGAAATTAGCGACATCAACGCTGAGCGAAGGAACACTGAGCAAAGGGTCACCGACCACAAAGTTGTGTGACCAGCGATCAAGTTGTTCGCAGAGACCAAAATGGTTGCTACTTAAAGAAGAGATCACGGCGGATCATGAGCAATCAAGACAAGTTTGTAATCGCGACATCAACTTGGTGAAACTTTATAGGACGATGAGTTAGGCTTTCTTTGGATTTCCACAGGAGCATTTGGGGATCGACCAGTTCTTTTTACGTTATAAATAAAAACTTAATAGTAAATTGTTTTTTTTTCTCCTTATTCACTGCTGACAAAGGAAAGAAGACTCGGTGTATATTTTGGTGAGATTTTAATTTTTTATTTTTTATTTTTATTTTCTAGTTTTGAATCTAATTGTGCAGAGACGAGGTAGAGGCCCCAGATTATTAGTTTTGTTATTTTCTTGATGCTTTGCTTTGGAAATTTATGAAAACTAGACAAATTTGGAATTCATTTCTTCCAGTTTGTACAATTCACGGTGGTTGTCATAACGTGATGGCCTCCATTTCTTGATTCATAAATGCAATAATCGAGACGCAGCTCAAGCTAGTTTGATTTACATTTGATTTAGTCTTTCTGCTACAATTCTGAGAGAAATTAATTTTAGGTTTGGTTTTCTTGTCGGTGTCGTTTTTAATGATAAGTTCCCAATACTAGTACCTAGTACCAGTTGAGGTGTATCTTCTCGATATCAGGATGCGCCCTCTGCGTGGCGCGAAGTGGAGATTCTGAAGTTGAGAGCATTCTTTTAAGGTATGTTCGACTGCATTGTGACTGGCGAGCTATGAGAGTTCATTTTGATAAATCCCCTTTCGCTCATAATTGAAGTTGGAGGGGGTGTATTTAACAATATCAATAATCAGAGAGTTCGCATAATTTCTGGAGCCACGTTCCGATCCCCGTGTTAGCTTAGATCTAATCAAGGGAAAGGGATAAACCCATAGATCTGGAGGTTGAGCCACCAATTAAGTAGTATAAACTTAGCTAAAATCTTGAGAAGGTGAAGCTAAAGTTCTGCTATCAACAGGAAATGGGTGTGAAGTATTGAGAAAGAAAAATACCTAGATCTTGCAAGAAAATGTGGAATACGGGTAGCTGGTTTGATCTTGTCTTCGAGAGAAGCAAGGGTATTAAATCAATGAAAAAGGAGAGATCCAATTCCAATAATCAAGAAATCTTGGACAAAAATCAGATCCATACATAGAACAGAGTAACGGACATAGTGTTGGAATTGACTGTTCCATTGTATTTCATTGATAGTTTTCGTTTCTCATAGTAAACTGATTCAATCCATTCTTTTATGTACTATTTATTTTTAGTCATTCACTTTTGTTTTAGTTTAATTTGAAGCATATTCAATAGTATAGGATTTTTTATTTTTGTCGTTTTTTGTAGACTGGTAATTTACGAAAAAGGGCAAAATCGTAATTCGTTAAAATTGTAAATTAAGTTAAAATCTGTAATTTATTCTCTAGATCTTGGATGGCGAGGAAATGGGATTACGCATTGAGTGCTCTGTGAAATCAGCCTGCGCTGTGTAAGGTACAGTAAGATTCTTGATTCCAGTTAGAGTCGGCACGTTTTCAGAGCATAGCATTTCGAGTCTTTATAAAAGATTTCGATCTGTGAAAGTCACATATAACAGTCTCATGTACTAATTGGTATGAGTAGAGAAATGATGAAAATGGACCAGTAGAGATAGTCTTAGAATATCGAATCTGGGAAAGAAGGATATAGTTGGTAGTAATGGAAAAGTTTAAATGAGGAAAAGGACAAAGTCGAATAATTAGTCTTCTTTAGAAAGGGCCAAAACGATAAGAAGAGAAGGAAACTGCCGCGGGAAGTTTTAGATAATTTTAGAGAGAGTGTGCTTCGCCTGCCACAGTTCTGCGATCCGATGATTAGCGGTCGTCGAGGACCGAGAAGCCCAGTACGCTCTGCGCATCGAGGCCCTGCGCGTGGAGTCCGGTTTGTGGGTTTTGACAAAGCTCGGCGGGGTAGGGGTTTACTCATACGCGGTTTTGTCTTTGTTTAGAGGTACATGTTAATGTTTGGGTTAAATGAGGCCGTGGGGGCCGTTTGATCGTCTGAGCCTTGGGATTCGGTGTTATAATTTTTGGAGCCATTTTACAGTTCACAGACTATGTACGTAGACTGTGTGGGCTGTTTGGGTTATGATTTATGCATTAAATCATGTTGTGATGTGTGTGAGAATTCGGGATCGGCCCGAAATCTGAGTTCATCGAGTGAACCCGAAATTTGTCTTTGATAGGAGCGGTGCAAGAGGCTTTTCTTGTTCACGAAACGATAAAATAAATTTGTGAGAATATGTGTTTAATTAAGTGATTCAAGTGGAATTGCTTCTTGTTTGATCATTAGCCGTGACTAATTTGAAGTGTGGAAATGAAATTACATAACATAGTTGTGTGATTTAATTTTTATGTGAATATAGTATGTTATATATTTGCATGTGTTATAGAAACTGTAATGGAAATGGCATATGTTTCCACATGCCTTTGGACATCCCTAGGATTTTGGAGTGAGTGCATGAGATGAGTCTGAAGATGGTTCGGAGGGTGTCACAAAATATGAATTATCGAGAGGTTTGTCTAAAACTTAAAATATCAATGCGTCGGAGCAGCCCAGTCTGATATATCGGAGGGTAGTCCACAAATATTATCAATCGTCGGAGGCAGCCCCAGTGTCTCATATACATCGGGTTGTCCACAAACAAATAAATATAATAATTCTCATCTGAGGAAGCAGGCGAGTGTGAGAGGAGAGTCAGTGAGGACTCGGGATCACGAGTTAGTCATATAGACATTTAAGTAGGATCGTACATTTACTTGAATGTGTGTTTAATTTGGAGCGTGCGTATGCGAGCAGGTGGAGAAATGTGCATTTGGGGTGATTCCTATTGAGGCGATATTTCCTTGCGTCGTCAAATTTATTATTTCAGGTGCGGGGCGCACGGGGAGGCGGCTCATCCTAGAGGCGCTTTAGAAGAAAGCTAGGAGTTGTGGCTTTGGTTTTTTGATCATACACATGTATTAATTCTTTAATTTTAATATATGTGTTGTATAAATAAATTATTAACTCTTAAGAACTATTGAATATAGTTGTTGTATGATGATGAGTATTGTTATTGGGCCCAAGTGGCCGTTTTACTCATGTTATGATTATATTGGACTGCTTGGGACAAGTTTAATGCAGGTGTTTTATTTGGGTAGAGCTCCTCGTATAAAGGAGACTCTACCCGATTTTCTGAAGTGGTGTCGAGTAACTCGACAACCATTTGTATTCCGCGGGTTGATGGGTAGTCAACGGACCCCCAGGTTTGGGGCGTCACAGCTTTGATAAAATTTTCACTATGAGTTTTGTGTCCAAATAGTATGAAATTTTAGTAGTTGGGGTAGTTGACCTGTAATTCGCTATCAATCTCTATGGGAATGATACCTGGACTTACATTCAGATTCTTTGCTTGTATGACCCGTGCACTTAGGTGTCTGGCCCGAACCCTTGTTTTTAATCATGAACGTAGAGAGAGATTTATTTTAGTAAGCCAAATTATCCAAAGTGACATGGGTATAAGAGAATTGTAAGACTCTTGTAGCTATGTTAATTTGAGGGGTTTTAGTCTATATAGAAAAAGACGAACACATATGCATGTGAGTGATTGTGGTTGTCCAGAATTTCGGGACGAAATTCCTTTAAGGATGGGAGAATGTAAGACCTGAGAAATTCAAATTTCTGGAAGATGGACAAAATCGTAATTTCGGTTACAAAATTGTAATTTCAGTTAAAATCACAGATTTAATTCTCTAGATCTCAGATGATGAAGCAGTTTCAGATTTGGAATGTCGTCTCGCGAAATCTAGCTAGCACGTCGAATTCCGAGACAGTCAGAGTTGGCACGTTTTTCGAGGCATCGCGGTTCGGGTGTCATAAAATGATTTTTGATGCGACGAAAGTCACATATAACATGTACTCATGTGCCATAAGTGTCATGAGTAGAGAAATGATGAAAATGAATCTAGAGATAGTGTCGAATATCAAAGCGGGAAAGAAGGACATAATAAGATCCATTTTGAATTAAGATTAAATGATAATGAGACAAAGCATTCAATAATTGTTTTGTCTCTTACATTCAAAAAGGGGCAAAAAAACCGTGAAAGGGATGAGGGAGGTCCGGTAGTTGCGGAGACGGAAATGGAGGTTTTTAAGAGAGAGAAGGACTCATTCTCTCTAGAATATCAGCGTCCAGACGGTCGGCAGTCTTCGGGACAAGAAGGAAAGCTGCTCTACGCAGAGCGGGCTACGCGTGGACACTGGATTTGAGGAGTTTTGACAAAATCTGTGAGGTAGGGGTTTCTCCCTATTTGGGTTTTACACTTTGTTTAAGTGTATTTACAATGTTTGAGTTGAGTGAGGCCGTGAGGGTCGTTTGATCGGTTCCAAAGCTTGGAACCGAAGTGGAAGATTTTAGAAACCCATGTGAACAGTCCGTGACTGTCCACGGGCTGTTCTGGGTTCCTAATTTGTGCATTTATGTGTTAATGTATGTGTTGGTTTGTATGAGGCCGGAAATGGCCGTGAAATTCGGGTTCACAAAGTGAGCCAAACGATTAGTGATTTTAAGAATAAGTAGCAGGGTTTCACTATTCCGGGAATAAAATGTTCACAAAATAATTTTGTGAAATAATGTGTTAGTTGAGTAATTCATCCAGATTGCTCGTGTTTGATCATTAGCCCACGTGAGCTAATTTTGATGTATGGAAATGTGAAATTACATAACATGTTTGTGTGATTTAAATTATGTGAATATATGCATGATTATATATTTGCATGTGTTATTAAACTGAAATGGAATTGGCATCATACATTCCATATGCACTGGGGGCACCCTAGGATGATAGGAGTGAGTGCATGAGGTGAGTTTAGAGATAATGGTTTCGGAGGGTTGTCTAAAACTAAAAATGATCGAGAATTAGTCATCATAAGAAAATATCAATGTTCGGAGGCATTGAATTGATATACATGGAGGGTAGTCCATAAATAATATCTGTCGTCGCGGAAACTGACAATTGATATATATACATTGGGGAGTTGTCCACAAATAAACATAATAATTCTCATACGAGGCTTAGGTGAGTTTGAAATTAGAGTGAGGACTTCGGAGTGCGAGATGTCGATTAGACATTCGAGTAGGATCATGCATTTGCTTGAATGTGTGTTTATGTTTGGAACATTGCATATGCACTTAGGTGGAGAGTAGCCCAGTTAAGGTGATTCCACTACTGAGCATTAGCTCACCCTGTCGAGGGATATTATTTTATAGGTACAGGGAGTGTGCGAGGAGACTGACTCATCTAAAGGCGGAGGCTTTAGAAAGAGAAGGCGGGTGTGGCTTTGGGTTATGACGTATGACATGTATTAGAATTCTCTAATTAATATATTTATTGTATAAGAGTAAAATTTGAACTCTTGAAACTATTGGATATAGTTGGATATAGATATTGTGGTGAGTATTGTGGTATGAGCCTAAGAGGCCGTTTTTACTCAGATATAGATATCATATGATTGATGTTGATTGGGACAGGTTATATTACAGGTGTTGTATTTGGGTAGAGCGCCCCGTACAAAGGAGACTCTGCCCGATTTTCGTGAGAGATGTCGGGTCACCCGACCTTCACGAATGTTTCCGCGGGTTGACGGGTAGTCAACGGACCCCCGAGTTTTGGGGCGTCATAGGCTCATAAACCAATACTCATAAAAACAATATCACAACTATATTCCAATTATCTCCCAATAATTCAATAGTTGATTACACTTTTATACAAACATATAATAAAATCTAAAATTCTAATACATGTTATATCCAAAAGCATCAAAGCCACAACCTGGCTTTCTTCAAAATAGGCCTCTAAGATGAGTCGTCTCCTCGAATGCTCCCTGTACCTGAAATGATATTCCCTCGACAGGATGAGTTATCGGCCAGTAGTGGAATCACCCTAAATGGGTTACTCTCCACCTAAGTGCATATGCAATGCTCCAAAATAAACACACGCTCAAGTAAATACGTGATCATTGCCAGATCATCTACATGATCACCCGTATCCACCCAGTCCTCATGACTCACTTTCCAAGAGCTTGCCTAAGCCATGCATGAGAAAATAATCATTTTCAAAACAAAACTTGTTGTTCTTGAAAATAAACTACCGAAATATTCAATAAAAATATGGGACTACCCTCCGAGACGAATTGGTTGGTGAGCTTTCCGAAACAGTCATGGTCCTCATCCGATATGATCTGTTGGCCCATCTCCCTGACAATTCTCAGAATATCATCTGTGAAATTCCTTTATGATCATGTTTGTTTTTGAAACTATTTATATTATCACCTAATTTCTAGGTTACGGTGCATATGGGGAAATGCACTATCTGCATTTCAAAATTTTCAACCAATATATCAATATGAATATATTCTCAAATCTACAATTACACACATGTAATTCATCACATCAATCATCACCCAATTTAGCTCACTTGAGAAAATCACAATCTCATCTCCAATGGCTTACACACACAATTATATTCCAAATAATTGTGACCTCATGTTAACACATCAAGCATTAACCTATTAATTTCTTTGATCAACCAACTCCCCAAATTAGCTCACTTGAGCAATTTACAATATCATCTCTAATGGCTTACAACACAATTTTATTCCATATAATTGTGTCATTGTGTTAACACATTAAAATCATGTCTTAACCTATCTATTTCCACACATTCCAAGCCATTCATTTCAACAATTCAAGCACACAACAGATGGACGATTTTGGTCCAATTCACATAAACCGGAATTTGTTTTTAACGGTCCAACGAAGCATGTGAACATCAGTGGCCCGCGGCTCATCCACCATTGTTCCAATTTTTTGAAACCAATTTCCACGGCCATATCCGGCCTCCTACACATCAATACATGATTTGTTTAATAAATTATCACCCAAACACCCAAAGCGGTCATTTGCTACGGACTATCCATGGGTCTCAAGAAATTCCAACACTTGCATTTCGAATTTGGGACGAGATCAAGCGACCCTCATTACCTCGATCCAAGCACAAGAAACATCAACAAAGCACTTAAACCAAGAATAAAACAAGTAGGATGAAACCCCTACCTCATGGAGTTTGTCGAAACTCCTTAAAACCAGAGTTCACGCGTTGTCCTCTCCACGTAGAACAGCTTTCCTTCTTGGCTCGAAGGAATCCGACGGTTGGATCGCCCGGGATCTTAGAGAGAAGATACACACTATCTCTCTAAAATAACAAGACCTAAGCTCATTGCTAGAAAAATGTATTCCCCTGCACGTTTTGCTCCGTTTTCCCTTTGAGAAGATCACTATTGACTCTTTTGTCTCATTCATTAACATTTCAAATAATGCCTTCCATGTCCCTCTTTCCACTCTTTTGACTTTTCTACCCAATGGCATCATGCCATGTGTTCACGTGGGTCCCACCTTCAGCTCAACTTAACTGAATTGGAGCTTCACACGTGGCACCCTGTGTGCCACTCAAATTCCTCAAAAAAGGTGCAAATTTCGAATGTCCCGAAATTCGACGAAATAAGACGTGGTAGCTAGATTTCATGAGATTATTCCGACGGTGATATCCATTTCGTCATCCGAGATCTAAAAAATTTTCGGATTTTTACCGAAATTACAATTTTGCCATTTTTCAGAAAATTGGAATTTTCTGGGGTCTCACAAATACAATAAAGATTCATATATATGTATATATACTCACACACATGAGAAACTCGCATTCGATAGTGTTATGATTTATAATCTAACCAAATATTATCTTTATCCATTAATGTTAAACATAATAGCTTGTACAAATTGGCAAGATATCATATTTTTTTAACATATGAATAGATTTTGACTAATTTACTTAGGTGAATAAGGGCTTTCCAAAGGGGTACAATAAAGATTCACCTGTATGTATATATATTCACACACCGACAGCTTCGCATTCGATAGTGTTATGATTTATAATCTAACCATTTATTATCTTTATCCATTAATGTTAAACATAATAATCTTGTACAAATTGGCAACGTATCATATTTTTTAACATATTAATAGATTTTGACTAATTTACTTAGATTAGAATAAGGGCTTTCCAAATTCGTACAATAAAGATTCATATATATGTATATATATTCACACCCACGAGCAACTTGCATTCGCTAGTGTTATGATTTATAATCTAACCAAATATTATCTTTATCCACTAATGTTAAACATAATAAACTTGTACAAATTGGCAAGGTATCATATTTTTTAACATATGAATTAATTTTGACAAATTTACTTAGATTAAAATAAGGGCTTTCCAAAGGGGTACAATAAAGATTCATATATATGTATATATATTATTCACATGAGCAACTCGCATTCGCTAGTGTTATGATTTATAATCTCACAAAATATTATCTTTATCCATTAATGTTAAAGCTTGTACAAATTGGCAAGGTATCATATTTTTTAACATATAAATAGAATTTGACTAATTTACTTAGATTAGAATAAGGGCTTTCCAAAGGGGTACAATAAAGATTCATATGTATGTATATATATTCACACACAAGAAACTATATTCGATAGTGTGTTATGATTTATAATCAACAAATATTATCTTTATCCATTAATGTTAAACATAATAGCTTCTACAAATTGGCAGGTATCATATTTTTTAACATATGAATAATTTTAAACTAATTTATAAGATTAGAATAAGGGCTTTCCAAATTGGTACAATAAAGATTCATATATATATGTATATATATTCACATACACGAGCAACTTGCATTCGCTAGTGTTATGATTTATAATCTAACCAAATATTATCTTTATCCACAAATGTTAAACATAATAAACTTGTACAAATTGGTAAGGTATCATATTTTTTAACATATGAATAGATTTTGACTAATTTACTTAGATTAGAATAATGTCTTTCCAAAGGGGTACAATAAAGATTCATATATATGTATATATATATTCACACACATGAGCAACTCGCATTCGCTACTGTTATGATTTATAATCTCACAAAATATTATATTTATCCATTAATGTTAAACATAATAAGCTTGTACAAATTGGCACGGTATCATATTTTTTAACATATGAATAGATTTTGACTAATTTACTTAGATTAGAATAAGGGCTTTCCAAAGGGGTACAATAAAGATTCATATGTATGTATATATATTCACACACGAGCTACTCGCATTGGATAGTGTTATGATTTATAATCTAACCAAATATTATCTTTATCCATTAATGTTAAACATAATAAGCTTGCTAAATTAACGAGTAATCATATTTTTAACATATGAATAGATTTTGACTAATTTACTTAGATTAGAATAAGAGCTTTCCAAAGGGGTACAATAAAGATTCATATGTATGTATATATATTCACACACACGAGCAACTCACATTCGATAGTGTTATGGTTTATAATCTAACCCAAATATTATCTTTATCCATTAATGTTAAACATAATAAGCTTGTACAAATTGGCAAGGTATCATATTTTTCAACATATGAATAGATTTTGACTAATTTACTTAGATTAGAATAAGGGCTTTCCAAATTGGTACAATAAAGATTCATATATATATGTATATATATTCACACACACGAGCAACTTGTCATACAGTGCTATGATTTAAATCTAACCAAATATTGTATCTTTATCCACTAATGTTAAACATAATAAGCTTACAAATTGGCAAGAGTATCATATTTTAACATGAATAGACACAACTAATTTACTTAGATTAGAATAAGGGCTTTCCAAAGGGGTATAATAAAGATTCATATATATGTATATATATTCACACACATGAGCAACTCGCATTCGCTAGTGTTATGATTTATAATCTCACAAAATATTATATTTTTCCATTAATGTTAAACATAATAAGCATACAAATTATTGCAGTATCATAATTTTTTTAACATATGAATAGATTTTGACTAATTTACTTAGATTATAATAAGGGCTTTCCAAAGGGGTACAATAAAGATTCATATGTATGTATATATATTCACACACACGAGCTACTCGCATTCGATAGTATTATCTAACGAAATATTATCTTTATCCATTAATGTTAAACATAATAAGCTTGTACAAATTGGCAAGATATCATATTTTTTAACATATGAATGAGTGCCGATAATTTAGATTAGAATAAGGGCTTTCCAAAGGGTACAATAAAGATTCATATGTATGTATATATATTCACACACACGAGCAGCTCGTTCGATAGTGTTATGATTTATAATCTAACCAAATATTATCTTTATAAATTAATGTTAAACGTAATAAGCTTGTACAAATTGCAAAGGTATCATATTTTTTAACATATGAATAGATTTTGACTAATTTACTTTGATTAGAATAAGGGCTTTTCAAATTGGCACAATAAAGATTCATATATATGTATATATATTCACACACACGAGCAACTTGCATTTGCTAGTGTTATGATTTATAATCTAACCAAATATTATCTTTATCCACTAATGTTAAACTTAATAAGCAGGCTCTGAATTAGCGAGTATTGTGCGCCCAAACCAGGGTCCGTTGACTACCCGTCAACCCCTGGAAACACTCGTGAATGTCGGGTATTTGACATTTCTCCACGAAAATCAGGCCAGTCTCAACACATGCGGGAGCTCTCCCAAATACAAAACACTGCATATACATGTCCCCAAGCCCATGCAATATATCCAATATATCCATCATGAGTATCTGACCACTTAGGCCTAAAAGCAAATCTCATAATACATACTAACATAGATCCAACTACTTACCAAATAGTTACAATATTTTTTCACTCTTACATGCACTACATATATTAAAATTAGACATTTCAATACATGTATATCATCAACCAAGGCACAACCCAGCTTTCTTCGTCGCCCGATCCAGAGCAGTAGTCCCTCGCGCGCTCCTGTGCTGTAAAATAATATCCCTCGATGGGTGAGCTAATGCTCGATGGTGGAATCACCCTAAGTGGGCTGCTCTCACCCTAGGTGGAAGTTCAATGTTCCAAAATAAGCATACATTCAAGCAAGCGCATGATCCTACTTGAATGTCTACATCACCACAACTCCAGATCCAGGAGTCCTCACCGACTCGAAAATCACACTCACTTCAAGCCTCGTATGAAAATTATTATTTTGTTTTGTTTATGGACAACCCTCACAGATGTAATATATATCAATTGGGCGCTCCGACGATTGATATATTATTTGTTTAATGGACTACTCGAGATGAATATCAATTGGGCGCTCCGGCGATTGATATTTTAATTTGGGCTTCCTCCGATAATTAATATTTTGACGACCCTCAGAATCGTTTTCTCTAGACTCATCTCATGCACTCACTCCTAGTCCTAGAATTGTTCAGTGCATATGGAATGCATGTATGCCAATTCAATCTGATCTAATTCACATGTAAATACATAAGCATGCATATATTACAAAATATCAATTCACACAATCATGTCATGTAAATTCTCATTTCATACTTCAAAATTAGCTCACTTGGGCTAATGATCAAACACGAGCAATTTAATTTAACTCACTCGACCAAACACATATTTTCACAAAAATATATATTTTGATAACACTGTTTTTGGAATAGTGAAACCCTCGATTACTATTCCCGAAAATTCACAACTCATCGGTTCACCTTGTGAACCCGCATTTTCCGGCCATTTCCAGCCTCATTACAATCAATAGATGATTTAATACAAACTTTGTGAATTAAAACACCCAAACTGACCCTCACGATTCGACTATCATTTTGGTTTCCAAAATTTATATCAATTCGATTCACAGGTTTGGGACCCGATCCCTGCTGACCCTGCGGCCTCATTCTACTCAAACATTTGTAAAGTACTTAGCGGGAGATAAAGCATAGAGTAGGAAGCCCCTTACCTCAAGGAGTTTTGTTTAACTCCTTAAATCAGAACACCCATCACGGGAAGCCCTCCGCGTAGAGCAACTTTCCTTCTCGTCCCGAAGACTGCCGACGGTCGGATCGCGCGATATTTCATCAAAAATCCTTTCAGCATCCATCATATTTTCATTTCTACAACACTCACCAAGTAAAATGTTATAAATGTGATATCGGGGACTTAGTCCAATCTTCAACATCTCATTCAAAACCCCCTTTGCCCTTAAATAATTTACTTTCTTACATAACCCGTTTATAATAGTATTATAAGTGCAAAGACAAGGTTTCAAACCCTTTCCCGACATTGAGCCCATTAACTCAAAAGCCTCTTTTAGAAGCCCTTTTCGACAATAAGCATTAATTAGTGTATTATAAGTCACAATATCCGGGAAATGGTATTTTCGATTTTATGATCTTTACACAATGCGTTAACCATAATATTTAAAGTATAAACATTCATTTGTATCCCACTTCTAACAACTTCTTGATAAATTTCCCATGCATAGTCAACCCACCCAACCTTAACCGACCCTCTAGAAGACTATTACAAGCATTAATTGAAACACACAGCCCTTTACTTTTCAAAACCAGAAAACTACACCACTTCTCTCCTTCTAGCTTGCACATAAGTCAGGACCAACAAATCGAAACAAAGGGAGTTAGACGCAATTTCTATATGTCAAAATCAATGATTCATAATTTGGATCCTTGAAGCACCACTCTTTAACCATCATAAGAATCCTGACTGCTTGTTAAGTGACCTCGCAATGGACAAATATGTGAATCATTGCCGTTAATTCTTTGGGAATACTTAAATTTTGGCTAATTCGTGCAATTAAATCAATAAACCTGCGCCCCAATTGCAAATATCCGCGACATACGTACAAGACCTCGACAACAACGAGCGAGTTCGAGTGAAATAACAAATCAAGCAAAGGGTGGAGCTTACGCTTGCTTGAGATTGAGAGAATCTTTTTCGTCAAAAACGAATCTGATAGAGACATCGATTGACTTGGGTTTTCCACCGACGAGGGGTTTAGAATAGTGGAAGTTTCTAGGGTTTGGAGTGCTCGAATTCCATAGCTGGAATTAGGGTTTGGTGCGGATGAGAAGAGGGTTTTTTTTTGTTAGGAGAGCAGAGGTTTTCCGAGTTAAGCTCCTCCCTTTTTATTGATTTTTTTAATTATTACCTTATTTTAATACATAACTTATATTATCTCATTTGGGTCCGTTTCTTCCCCGAAAATTTTTATTTTTTTTCAGTTCAATTATTTTAAATGAACTTTAACTCAAGCCATTTTCTGACTTCCGAGATCTTCGTAAAATCTTGTCTACAAAGTCCTTTGTGATTTATCATCATAAATTCTTAAATATTACTTGACATCTAGAATTTGTGAAAATTTACGTGCTAGCTAGATTTGAGGCGATTCCATGATGAAATCCGTTTCGTCATCGAGATCTAGAGAATAAATTCAGATTTTAACCGAAATTACAATTTTGTAACGAAATTACGATTTTGCCCTTTTCAGAGAATTGGAATTTGCTCGGGTCACCCCCACATTCTCCCACCATTAAAGATTTCGTCCCAGAAATTAGGGATAATCTAATCACTCACATGCATATGCAACGTGCACTCTACCATGCTGTAAATTGTCATTAAATCTTAAGCGACTAAATCACGTACCTTCATCCCCTAAACAAGAAGGGATAGGTGGCCATCGTCTGCTTCTGCTGGACTCCTCCACTCCGTAGTGCAGCCATAGTACTCTCACTAGCCTCATAGTCTTCAGCGTCATGAAACCTGATCTGGTATCAACAATGCCATCTTTGGTCCTGCTCGAAGGTCGATCCGTGTCGACCTCAATGCATCCCCCGATCACCACATTAGTTGGATCGGAGTATATTTTGAGCATGGAGGCGTGGAAATGCATCGTGGAAACCTAACATGCTGGTAACACCAACCGGTATGCTACGATTACCTATCCTCTGAGAGTATCTCGAAAGGTGATGAATCTCGATAGCTTCCATGCTTCTTAGGGCGACCACTCCTCTCGGGAATCACCTTGAGAAAGCGTGATCCACTGACCTTGAACTCTAAGGGTCGGCGTGTACATCCATAGCTCTTACGCTGCTCACGGCGTGAAGGCGCTATCGTATCAAGCTCACCTTCTCGGAGGTGTCTCTAACCAGATCAGGACCAGTGATGGAGCTCTCTCCCACCTCGGTCCAACTTAACGGTGATCTACATGGCCTCCCATACAATGCTTCAAATGGTGTCATCTGTATACTCGCCTGGTAACTGTTGTTGTAGGTGAATTCCACTAAGGGCAATTGCTCCCCTACCCTTAAAACCTAGGACGTATGCTCTTAGCGTGTCCTCTAACACCTGTATATAATCCACACAACGTGTAACCCTACACAACCCTTACTTTGTGTGTAAACGCTGACCTTCCCAAGGTCACATTCGTGACAATCAATGGACATGTAGGAGTCCGTGTCGTAATATGACATCCATATGCGAGCCCTTCTTGATTTCGGCAACACCGATCTGGTGCGAAGGGTATACAAATCTCGAGTCACTCCCGACTCCTATCACTCAACTCTAAGTCTACGTGATAACTTGACCGTGTGTTTTCATCTCGATTAACATAATTCTTCGGCTTTCAATTCGAGCCTCTCACATTCCCTGAATCGAACTATGAGTCTTTATTGGATGTAGTCCTAAAAAAAAACTCAACTCATACTCACCAAGAGTGGTGAATGACCGTATAGTGCACCCACACAGGCTAAATTACGATGTCAGTGCACACGAGCATAATAATGCACCATCTTGAGACACCTATCCGGGGTCACCATGAAGCGGAATCTCGAGGAGACCTCTCACTCATAATCCCGAGCCTATCGAGGTCCAACTCTCACCACTACACCCTAGGGAAGAACATCCACATACACGGCTTCTCTAAAGGCCTTAACCTCTAAGCCGAATCAAGGCCGTGTCGGGTATGATACCGAGCCTAAGGTCCCCCAGTGCCGACAACCCGATGGGCATCAACTCATCCATATCCAGAAGCTGATATCAACAGCCAATGGGTCTACCACCTAAGGTCCACCACGTTTCCATTTGCCTGGCTCGATCGTCACAGGCATTACGCTCTGGCCCCTCTGGCCTATATGTGCTGCTGGGAGTGCTTGTATAGCACCCCGAAACTAAAACTGGTTCCTCTGACCCGTACTAAGTGTGGAGGAATGAACCGTATACTCTCTTGTCCCTCGGCTAGCCGGGATGCGCATTGTCCCAAAATCTTGGGGTCTACGTATCTGAAACGATCAAAGAAGTGACAATTTGCTGAAATCATTTCGTGTTTAGAGCTGAGAGAGAGGGCCAATGTGCCTCTTCCCCGAACTAGAAGAGGCTGATCCTCCCTCTTGCTACCAACACACACCTTGTCGAGTGTTCCAAATATCCTCAATCTCTCTGCATGGTCAAAGGCCACCCCAGAGCCATGGTCAGTATCCCAGTAAGGCGAAATCCTACAATCCTGCCCCAAATGGACAACTTCATCCCATTCTCGAATCTCCTGTAATACCCAGCCAATCCCAAGAAACTAAGTATCTCGAAGATTGACCTTCGGTCTCTCCCAACTCATCACTGCCTCAACCTTCTCTAGGTCGACTAACACTCCTGGTGCTGACACCACGTGTCCCAATCTCATCGATGGCTAAAACTGGCACTTACTTGAACTTAAGCGTCTAGGCGGTGGTCTCTTAGTAAAGCTGTAACACAATCCTCAAAGTGATACTCATGCTCCCACTCTGTTTGGGAGTAGATCAAAATGTCATCCGAAGACTAGAACTAAGCCCAGTCTAGATAGGGTTGAAAGCACACCTATGCATGAGATCCGTGAATCTTTGCTAAGCGTTCGTCGATCAAAGAGGCATCAAGTAAAATAAAAGTGCCCATAACGCGTCCTAAACGTTGTCTTAGGGATATCTGTATCCCTAACCCTCAGCTGATGGTAACCGGTCACGAAGGTCTATCTTAGGTAGGCTCGCGCTCCTCTGTGTCCAGACAAATCGTTAATCCTCATTAATGGAGTGCAGATTCTTGATCGTAACTGGTTCAATGTCGATAATCAATGCAGTCAAGGGTCTTGTCCCTTCTTCTTTGCAAATAGAGCGGGAATTTGCAGTGAAGTGCTGGAGTACGATAAACCCCCTTGTCAATAGCTCTTGTAGCTGGACTCTGAGTTCTGCGACTCAGTTGGTGCCATCTATCTTTGAGTCATAGAGATGGGTGAAATACCAGTGTAACTCAATGCCCGAAGTCTGACTCGTGGAAGCTGATCCGGGTAAGCTCATCACGGAAAAACATATACATACTCTTTTTCTCGGGGTTGATCTAAAGTCAGGTCTCTCCTCGTCCTCCGAGGTAAGGCTCATTATGTAGCCTAAGCGTCACGGCGCTGGACTCATTATAGTATTTGGGGCAAAATATCATGTTTGTCCCCACTGATCACAGTGCAGATCCTGGCGTGTGGCGGTAACCTTCTACGCTCTGTCCGATGCGATCATATAGTGTCATCCAATCCACCCTAGGATGGCATGGGAACTGCGACATATCCATGTTCCCTCAGGTCAACGTAATTAGAGTCCCGGATCTCTAACTCACAACCTCGACATATCGTCCCTATTCTCACCCTAATCCCTAGGGGAGAACTCATATACAAAGGCTCCTCTAAGGTCTTTAGAGGCCCTTGCCCATTTCCACCATACTTGGGCCTCACGGTCTAGCTAGAACGCAACTAGTCTAATCCTGGTCGCATCAGAGGTAATCTCCATGGCCTCTAACACCTTCTCGATCTGCATAAACCAATGGTCTGCCACCATCGGATCTCCTCCCCTAGTGAATATCGGAGGATGATGTGCTCTAAATCTCTGGAGGTTACTAGGACCTCCCTGACTACCTGCTATGCTTTGCTTTGTGCGATGCGGCAGCGCCAGCACCTACGGCCTCAACAAGGCTGGCGATCAAATACAGTGGCTAGTCGAATGTCGGTGGTGCTGACCGGTGCCAGTGGGCGTCCTCTATGTCTCGTCCTCTACTTAGTCATCTACAATTAACATGGCGGTTAAATCTCAATACGGTATCTCTAAGGCATAAACACGGCCGAGACACTAATGTACACATAAATTAGTGTATACACGGTATCCTTGCATTCACAGGTAATGCAGGCAATCAATTTGCATTTAAAATATTGTTTTCAACAAACATTTTATTTTCGAAAATTTCATTTTTGAAAATTTTATTTTCAAAATTTTGTCTAATTTTATTTGATTTTATTTTATTTAACTAAATATTTTTTTTTCTTCGCTCTCCATCAGTAGCCTTCCTTCTTTGCCTCTACGTGCGATAACCCAATGCTACATCCACACAACTCAAAACTTTTATGAGTTCAACTATAAAATCTATTAAAATTTTATTTCCTTTATCTAGTTTTTACTTACTGTAAACCCTCAAAGTGTTCTAACACCTTAAAATTTTTATTAAAAATTCTATTTTGTCATCCAATAAACCAAATAAATTGATTACAATTTATTTCATTTCCAGTTACACATTTGTAAACTCCTAAGATTTGTTTTCCAATATAGTAAGTGCTAATTACCTAAGAACCCAAACATCATAACATATCACAAACCATGTTATAAACATCATTCATACATGATCACACAATAAATCATCAAATCACACAAAACACACCAACGCATGCATGCAGTGTCTTAGTTTTGTCCCGTGATTTCCTAGGTAATCTCATACCTACGCTCAACATCGAACCACACCTAGTGGTGATGTTCTTATACCTCAAACACTATGGCCTAAGCCCAAATCCCCTCAAGCCCTAGGTAGTCGTATACCTAAGCTCTGATACCAAGCTGTGACGCCCCAAATCCGGGGGTCCGTTGACTACCCGTCAACCTGCGAAATACTCTTGAATGTCGGGTGACCCGACATTTCTCACGAAAATCGGGCAGAGTCTCCTTTGTACGGAGAGCTCTACCCAAATACAAAACCTCCATATACATGTCCCAAACAGTGAAATATATCTAATATATCCATCACATGAGTAATACGGCCACTTGGGCCTAAACGATACTCATAATACATACAAACTATGAATCCAACTATATAACCAAATGAATTCCTGATATTTTCACTCTTATACACAACATATATTAATATTAGACATTTCAATACATGTGTATATCATCAACCAAAGCCATAACCCGGCTTTCTTCAAATCCTCAATCCCTAGGACGAGTCGTCCCCTCGCACGCTCCCTATACCTGTGAAATAATATCCCTTGACAAGGTGAGCTAATGCTCAGTAGTGGAATCACCCTATGGGCTACTTCACCCAAGTCAAGCAAAGGTAACAATTCCAAAAATAAACATACATTCAAGCAAAAGCATGATCCTACTTGAATGTCTACATGACTAACTCAGATCCCGAGTCCTCACCGACTTCATCACACTCACCTAAGCCTCGTATGAAAATTATTATTTTGTTTGTTTGTGGACAACCCTCCGATGTATATATATCACTCAAAGCAATTCGATGATTGATATATTATTTGCTTGCGGACTACCGATGAATATCAATCACCGCCCGACGATTGATATTTTTAATTTGACTACCCTCCGATAATTAATATTTTAGGACAACCCTCCGAACCGCTTTCTCTAGACTCATCTCATGCACTCACTCCTATAGTCCTAGTGTTCCAAAGGCATATGGAAATTTCCCCATGTATGTCAATTCCAATACAATCTAATTCATGTAAATACATAAGCATGCATATATTTACAAAACAATCAATTCACACAATCATGCTCGGGCAAAATTCTCATTTCATACTTCAAAATTAGCTCACTTGGGCTAATGATCAAACACGAGCAATTTAATTTAAATCACTCGACCAAACACATATTTTCACAAAAAATATATTTTTTAAGAACACTGTTTCGAGAATAGTGAAACCCTAGATTACTATTCCCGAAAATTCACAACTCATCGGTTCACCTTGTGAACCGCATTTTCCGGCCATTTCCGGCCTCATTACAATCAATACATGATTTAATAAAAACTTTGTGAATTAAAAATACCCAAACAAATTTCACAGCTACTCAAGCACCATTTTGGTTTCCAAAAATTTATATCAATTCGCCCTAAGGTTTGGGACCGATCTAACTACCAATGTACTTCATTCTACTCCAAACATTTGTAAAGTACTCTAAAGCTGAATAAACGTAAAAAAAAAAAAAAAAAAAAAAAAAAAAAAAGTGAAGTAGGAGAAACCCCACCTCAAGGAGTTTGTCTATCTCCCAAATCCGATACTCCACACGGCCCTCTCAACAGAGAAAGCAAATTTTCCTTCTTGTCCCGAAGACTGCCGACGATCGGATCGCGCGATATTTCATCAAAAATCCTTTCAGCATCCATCATATTATCATTTCTACAACACTCACCAAGTAAAAATGTTATGTAGCAAGTATCGTGACTCATCCAATCTTCAATATCTCATTCAAAACCCCTTTGCCCTCAAATAATTTACTTGCTACATAACCCGCTTATAATAAAGATTATAAGTGCAGAGACAAGGTTTTAAACCCTTTCCCGACATTGAGCCCATTAACTCAAAAGCCTCTTCTAGAAGCCCTTGTCGACAATAAGCATTAATTAGTGTATTATAAGTCACAATATCCGAGAAATGGTATTTTCGATTTTATGATCTTTACACAATGCGCAATCCATAGTTATTTAAAGTATAAACATTCATTTGTATCCCACTTCTAACAACCGATAAATTTCCCATGCATAGTCAACCCACCCAACCTTAACCAAATTTCCTAGAAGACTATTACAAGCATTAATTGAAACACACAACCCTTTACTTTTCAAAACCCGATAAGCTTCACAGCCTTCTCTCAACTTCCTAGATTGCACATAAGTCCGGACCAACAAATCAAAAACAATGGGATTCGAACTGCAATTTCTATATGTCAAAATCAATGATTCAACAATTTGGATCATTGAAACACCACTCTTTCGTACCATCATAAGAATCACAACCCGCCTGGGCCCGTAAGCCTCCCATCGCGACCAATATGTGAATCACACCGAAAGACTCACTGGAATGCTTAACAATAATCTGATGCAATTAAATAAATAAACCTCTACCCCAATTGCAAATTATCATGACATCTGTACAAGACCTCGACAACAATGAACGAGTTCGAGTGAAATAGAAAATCAAGCAAAGAATTGGGCTTACCTTGCTTGAGATTCAAGAGAGTCTTTTTCGTCAAAAACGAACTGACACACGATTGACTCGGGCCACCGACGAGGGCTTCTTAGAATAGTGGAAGTTTCTGTGGTTTGAGTGCTCAATCTACAGGGCCGGGAATTAGGGTTTGTGATGAGAAGAGGGTTTTTTTTGTGAGGAGAGCAGAGGTTTTCCGAAAGCAGCCCTCCCTTTATCAATTTTTTAATTACTAACATTACATATTTTAATACATAACTTATATTATCTCACTGGGTCCGTTTCTTCCCTAAATTCTTATTTTTTCTACTCAATTATTTTAAATGAACTTTAACTCAAGCCATTTTCTCGACTTCCAGATCTTCGTAAAATCTAAATTCCAAAGTCATCAAGCATTTATCATCCAAATTAAAATATTCGACTGCCTCAAAATTCGACTTTAAAATTTACGTGGTAGCTATATTTTGCGAGACGATTCCAACGGTGAAATCTGCTTTGGGCTATCCGAGATCTAGATAATAAATTCTGATTTTTAACCGAAATTACGCTGTAAACTTAAATAATATTTTGCCCTTTTTCCAGAAATTTGAATTTCTCAGGTCTTACAGGTATCATATTTTTTAACATATGAATAGATTTTGACTAATTTACTTAGATTAGAATAAGGGCTTTCCAAATTAGTACAATAAAGATTCATATATATGTATATATATTCACACACACGAGCAACTCGCATTCGCTAGTGTTATGATTTATAATCTAACAATATATTCTCTTTATCCATTAATATTAAAAATAATAAGCTTGTACAAATTGGCAAGGTGTCATATTTTTTAACATATGAATATATTTTGACTAATTTACTTAGATTAGAATAAGAGCTTTCCAAAGGGGTACAATAAAGATTCATATATATGTATATATATTCACACACACGAGCAACTCGCATTCGCTAGTGTTATGATTTATAATCTAACCAAATATTATCTTTATCCATTAATGTTAAACATACTAAGCTTATGCAAATTGGCAAGGTATCATATTTTTTAACATATGAATAGATTTTTACTAATTTACTTAGATTAGAATAAGGGCTTTCCAAAGGGGTACAATAAAGATTCAAATATATGTGTATATATATATATATATATATATATATATATATATATATATATATTCACACACATTTAAACTCTGCTGCATCGCTAGGGTTGGATTTGTAATCTAACCAAATATTATCTTATCCATTAATGTTAAACATAATAAGCTTGTACAAATCTGGCAAGGTATCATATTTTTTTAATATATAATGATTTTGACTAATTTACTTAGATTAGAATAAGGGCTTTCTAAAGGGGTACAATAAAAATTCATTTATATATGTATATATATTCACACACATGAGCAACTCGCATTCGCTAGTGTTATGATTTATAATCTAACAATATATTCTCTTTATCCATTAATGTTAAACATAATAAGCTTGTACAAATTGGTAAGTTATCATATTTTTTAACATATGAATAGATTTTAACTAATTTACTTAGATTAAAATAAGGGCTTTTCAAATGGGTACAATAAAGATTCATATATATGTATATATATTGACACACATGAGCAACTCACATTCGATAGTGTTATGATTTATAATATAACCAAATATTATCTTTATCCATTAATGTTAAACATAATAAGCTTATACAAATTGGCAAGATATCATATTTTTTAACATATGCTTAGATTTTGACTAATTTACTTAGATTAGAATAAGGGCTTTCCAAAGGAGTACTGCTAGACCCGAGAAATTCCACCTTCGAAAAGGGCAAACCAATTTGTTTACAAATTGTACTCTGGTTTAAAACCAAACATAGTCTCTAGATCGGACGGGGAAACTGACGCACCGCTGAATCATCTAAATATAGCTACCACTGCCGAATTTTTCAATTCCGAGACACTGAGTTGGCACGCCGAGGCATCAAGGTTCGGGTGTCGTTAAACGATTTTCGATGCGACGAAAGTCATATATAACACTTACTCATGTGCCATAAGTGGCAAGAGTAGATAAATGATGAAAATAGACGGCCGAGATAGTGTCAAATGTCAAAACTTGGAAAAGAAGGGACATAATGATCATTTTGGAGTTTGATTATGTTAGAAAAAGACAAAAAACCTTGATAGTACTCATCTTCCTCCTTTAAAAAGGAGACTTAAACGGGTAGGAGGCAAAAAAATGACTTACAATGAGCCATTTTTTTTGGTTTTTTTAGAGAGAGATCAAGCTTCTCTCTAAGTTTTCCGGCTAAACTGAATGCTGATTTCGCTGAAAAGAAGAAAGTCATTTACGCGGAGAGGCCTACACATGGACTCTGATTTGTGGAGTTTCACAACCAGAGGTAAGTCTCCCTTACTGGGCTTTATTATTTATTTAAGTACTTTGTTAATGTTCGAAAGCAATGAGGCCGTGAGGGGCCGTTTATTAAATGGGATACCGCGCCTTGCACGGATCGCCAGGCCGTACGTTGAAATTATTTATTAAATGGTTCGTATGCATAGGTCAGAATGTCAGTCAGAAATTCGTCTACTTCGCGAACCTGATCGTGATCGGCCAGAATAGTAACCGAGGGCTCTACCATTCCCGAGAATAGCGTTCACAAACAATTTTCGTGGAAATAACGTGGTTCGGGTCGAGTATCCGCCGAATTGCTCATGCAGGATCATTGTACCTCCGCGAGTCAATTTTTCGTGCAAAGAATTGTGAAACTACATGACATGTTTGTGATTTAAATTATTTAAATATAATCATGATTATATATTTGCATGTGTTATCTAATATAATGGAATTTAATGTCACATCCATATGCACCGGGGCACCTAGACGATAAGAGTAAGTGCATTGAGGTAATTTCTCGAGAGAATGGTTCGAGGCTATTCAGCAACAATGAATATTCGAGGTAGTCCAAATAAAATATTAATCGCCTGGAGACAAACCCAATCTGATATACATCGGAGGGTAGTCCATACATAATATCAATCGTCGAGACTATAAGACCTTATGAAATTGACGAGCTTTTAAAAGTCATCCATTTTCACTCCATTTTTCGATTGCTTTATCTAAAAAAGACCGATTTATGTGCAGTAAATGTTGAATAGACTACCAACCGGCTATAAACAGAAATTCAAGAGAAAAGATGACAAAGAAAAGGAGCGTAAACTGCCGAAAGTAGGAATGATGGTGTTCGACCGAATGATGTTGCAATGAGTATGCACAAGGAAGAAAGGACTTGTTGTCACGACGACTTTGATGCGAATGGAGGACTCACATCAGGTCGCTGGAGTAGAATTAAAGGCGCCAAGAGACAAGGAGGTCATGACACGAGAAGAAGTTGCAACCAAGTATTCAAGATCGAACTTAGAAGTCGCGATTCGTAAGTGGTCGCACATTCAGAAGTGACACCTACATCGCCTGAAAGAACGGCGTCAAACGCTGGTCTGATCGCTACATCGGGCCAGGTGAATCAAGGTCGCTGACGCCATCTCAAGGTCGCGACATCGCTTGTAAAGAATTAAGGCTGCGACGCCATTCGGGTCGCGACATCGGGTTGTAAGACTGGGCGTCATGACATCATTCAAAGAGTCGCGACATCGCCGTAAAGGATTAAGGTAGCGACGTCATTCAGTGGTCGCGACATCAGTTGTAAAGAATCAAGGTAGCGACGTCATTCCAAGGTCGCGACATCAGTTGTCAAGAATTAAGGTCACGACGTCATTCCAAGGTCATTACACGGGGCTGAAAAGACTATGTAGCCACGCTATTCAAAGGGTCGCGACATCGCCGAAAGGCATTAAGGTCGCACTACATTCGTCGGTTATCGACATTCAGATCGTAAAATGTCACGACGCCATTCAAAGGTCATGGCTTACCGCCATAGCGGGAAAGAAGGTTGCAGCATCATTCACCGGTCGACATCATATCCAAGGGATGCTAAAGGCAACGCGACCAAATAAAAAGTCGCGACGAAATGAGACAACTAAGGTCGCAGACAAATAGAATCAGCTAATGAACACAAAACTAAACGCGCTTAACATGAAATCCACAAGGAGGCATCGGCTAGGCCTAATTTCAAAACCCACAACACGCAGCCGCTATTGAAGAAAAGCGCCTTCTCGGGCGACTAAAAGAGATCCGGTGTCGGGCTGTTCTTGTATTTTAATTTTCTTTTTCTTTTCTTTGTTTTGTTTATTTTAGATTAGTTTGTTATTTCGTTCAAATTTTGGATCTAGAAGTTAGCTGTTAAAGTTGAATCTGAATACAGAATGCTATTCCCTTCAAATTACTACCTGGTTCGTCTAAAGTCCAGATGAATTTTAGAATTCGGACTTCCAGTTTCCTATTTACAGTGGTTTTCTTTATCAGCAAGCCATTTTAGGGTGTAATCTAGTGACTTAGAAACCCAGTTTCCATTGAATCGACTCTGTTGTTAGAAATTATCTTTCCTGCATAAATTTATCAATTGCTACTGAACTTCAGTTTTTAATTGTACTTGCTGGTTTTGAGTATTATATAATTGATCTCAATGTCAGTGTCGTATACCCATGATAGGATTGTTTCATGCTCTGATTTCCAAGAGGTCCTCTGAGTGACACAGAGAAGGCATTCCTGAGAGTAGTGAACAATTTCTCAACGGTATGCGAACCTGATATTGGAGATCTAATGAGCTTTGTGAATGTAAATTGATAAATCATCTTCTCACTTGAAATCGAGAATGAGTTGAATGACTTATCCATTTAAACAAGCAGAGAGTTCACCTAGATTCGAACAGTAAGTTCAATCCCGTGTTAGCAAGGATCTAATCAAGGAAAGGATGGACTGTTCCAATTTTTGAGAAAGAGGAACCAGCAAAGTGTAAACCCATGCTATGACTATATTTTAAGAGCTAAGGTTTACAGTCCATGTTCTAGGTATGAAGTATTGAAAAAGAAAATACCTGCAACAAGGAGACCGATTGGGTGCGTAGCTTATCTAATCCTCCGTCTTCGAAAGAAACAGGAACATTGTGATGACGAACCGCTAGGGCTCGAGAGATCCAACGACACTATCATATTCCTGGATGTGTTTTGAATCCGAGGTTCATGAAAATGTTATAGAGAAATCTGCAGAAATTGATGTTTCACAATAGCAGTATTTTCAATGCTCCCTTTAAAAGATAACTGATCGGTCTGAATTCGTTATTTTTTATTTTTAGTTTTAATTCATTTTGTTATCAAGTAGCTTATCTTACTTTTTATTATTTTAAGATTGCTAAGAATATTCCAATTGCCTAACAGAGTCCAAATAGTATAGAGTTAGAGTATTCAGAGTAGTTGATTGAGAATTCTTAAGATCTCATGGATCGGGATATCCGACTTAACCAATTTACTACTGCTCAATCTGCACATTTGCAAAGATCCCGATCAAAACCAGAAAGAAAATGATTTACTCTTAATGAAACCGCTTTTAATAAGTACAATAGATAAGGAACACAATGAACAAGTTTAATGGCATTATTGCTGGGGATTAGATAATAGTCCTTTGGTAATAACGTCATAAATTTGTATAGGTGTTTTGATCCATCATCAAAGAAAAAGGTGAACAAGTTTTCAAGAATACGGGGTCGAAAGAATTTGGTGAATCAATATTCGTATCGCAGCTTAAATACTAGTTCGACATAATTTATAACAAAAGGAAATAGAAAATTAGCAAAATATGATTCAACTAGCGAGTTTAGCAAGCAACTGGAAATTTTATGTAGCTTTTCAAGATAATACAATTTCGTATCACTATCTCCATTCGATCTCGCATGTTACACTTTCAGGAGTTGACCCATGCTCGGGAAGCTGTGGAGTCGACTATTGCCACTAGACACCGAGATCAATGCACTTAAAGGGCTAAGAAAAGTTGTATAGTAGAAATGGCGCATTTAAAGAGTAACCTGTGCAGTCAACCAAAGAATTCATGTGCCAGGCGCCTCAAGAGAGAGACACTATGAGGACTCTGGAGACCAGCTTATCCAAGATGAATACTCGCAAACAGACACCATGATAGATGCTAACAATTTTGAGCTCAAGCACTTCGATCACTATGGTTCAACATTCAGAACTAATTCATGTGTCACCTCCAAGATCCCAACGAACACTGGGACGGCGGTGAACACAATACGGTTAAATTGAATGGTGTGAGACCAGAAGTCATTAAGCTGCAGTTTTTTCCATTATCTTTAAAAGATATATGTATCATGGTTTGACTTTACTACCCTACGGATCTCATCAAGCATGGGAAGAGCTGATGGAAGTTTACCTAAGCGCATTCTTCCTCCATCCCTTACTCGAATCCGAGAGGGAGATTACCACTTTCAAACAAGGGGAAGATGAGAGTCTGTACACTACTGGGAGAGATATAAGAGGCTGCTAAAGAGATGTCCCATGCATGGGATAGACCTGAAGACACAAATGGACATCTTCTACCACTCCATGAATTATACCTCAAAAGGTATAATAGATGCAGCTTGCGGAGGAGCATTCAGAAGAAGCAAGACAACTGATCGAGGATCTTGCTAGGTGAAACATGAGACTCTTTCAATCCTCGTGAAGCAGCAGAAGCAAAGGCGAAATGGGATTGAGCTGAACAAGATGTCTACCATGGAGGCCAAGCTGGATGCATTGATGCATCGGTTGGATAAAAGAATGCACTCTACAAATGAGATAGGAGCCGTGGAAATAGAAGGAAGAGTAAATAATGTTGAGGGGCGTGCTGAAGAGGGTTCCTATGCAGTGGAGGAGGCTAACTATTTGAACGAGCAGAGAGCATATCATTTCAAGCCTAACCCCAACCTCGCCAACCCATTATACCCAAAGATTAAGGGAACCATGAGAATTTCTTATGGTAGGAGCACAACACATCCCAAGATTGGGTAAAACTCAAGAAGGGTATGCTCCACCAAGAATCTAGCAAGAAGAATGTGGAGAGAGGGCGTAAAATAAATATCAGGTTAAAAGGGCTCACTCAAGACCCGTATGTTGCGCTTCATGGGAAAATAAAAAGATGTTAAACTTCCATGAACAAAGGTTTGCATAATTGGAAGCTTCAAAAACCAATTCTCAAATTTTTCAGACAACCACCATTGCCTCTTTCAAGAACCTGGAAACGCAAATAGGGCAACTGGCCCTAACCCTGTAGAATCAAATTAAAGATGCTTTTCCTAGTGACACGAAGAAAATCCAAGACTCGGTGATTTAACAGGCAAATTTTAGGGTATGGGAAAGAATTAGAGAAGGAAAGTCGAGAAAGATGAAGGTAAATAAGGGAGTATGAAGCCTAGAAAACGATGAGTCAATGGAAAAAGAAAGGAAGAAGGAGCAAAGAACAAGAAGAAGAAAGAAGCAAGAAGAAGCCTGTAACTCTATGCCTACAAATCCCATCTCCAAAGAAAGATCGCAAAAGTCAAGGATGTGAGGAGCGCTTCGCGAGGTTTTTGAACACTTTCCGTAAGGAGATAAGCATGCCATTCACAGAAGTGGTAACCTCAATGCCACTTTTATGCCAAATTCTCAAGGAAATTTTAAGCAAGAAGTATAAGAATTGCGAGAGGAAGGAGAAGCACCTGACCGCTACCAAGTAAAGGATGTGATAAAGAAGAATTTACTTTAAAGATGAAAGATCCAGAAGCTTCACCATTCCTCGCTATCGAGAATTTGAATTTCAAAAGTGCCTTTGTGACTCGAGTGCTAGTATAAACTTAATTCCATTATCCGTTGCAAAGAAATTTAAGCTCGGGGGAGCTTTACCCCACTAACGTTACTCCAAATGGCAGATGTAATGGCGTAAACCTGAAGGAGTCATTGAAGATGTGCTGGTTAAGGTGGGGAAATTTGTTTTTCCTGTCAACTTCATCATCCTGGACATGGAATAAGATTCATTAAGTTCCCTCACGCTAGAAGGCCATTCCTAGCAACCGAGTCGCTCTAATAGATACGCAGAAGCGAGTTCTCACTCCCAAGGTCGAGAAGAAGCAATTAATTTCAATATGCTCCAAAGCTTGAAAAATTTAGACGTATAAAGATTACAAGTTAGTAGATGATGTCTATCTCAACAACTCGGATTGTTATTATGATTGTAATGCTCAACTTTCTATCAATGAAAATGAGATGAATTTCCAGTATATTGAAGGTGTTAATTTTGATTTTCCGCACATCAGTTCACACTCGACTGAAAACGTAATGAGTATTAAACAAAACAATATGGATAATGGAGACAAAAATGAAGAGAAGGAATTTTATCAAGAGACCAATACAGAAGGGCTAGTTTTAAAAGAGTTGCCAAGTCATCTGAAGTATGCTTACTTGGAGCTACCAAAGAGTAAGCCAGTGATTATCTATGCTAGACTCGTGATGTCAAGAACGTAAACCGCTGAATATTTTGGAAGAATTAATGTGAGCTAATGCTTGGTCCATAGATGAATTAAAGGGTATTAGTCTGTCAATATCCATGCATAAAATACTGCTGGAGGAAAATGCAAAACCATCTGTTGAACATCAAAGAAGACTGAACCAAGTCATGAAAGAAGTAGTTAGAAAGGAAGTGCTCAAATGGTTGAATGTTGCCTGATATGCAAATTTTATTGAACTTTTGCTAGCCTACCATGTGGTTCCAAAGAAAGGTGGGTTCACCGTGATCCGAAATTAAAAAATGAGTTAATTCCAACAAGAACTGATGCGATGGAGAGTACATGTATAGATTTTCACGGAACGAACACAAAGAACCGTATGATTATTTCCGTCTCTTCATTGATCGATGTTGACAAAGTTAGTAGGACACCCTCATTTTTGTTTCCTGGATGGGTATTCCGACTATAATCGATTGACATCGCACTGGTGACCGTGGAGAAAACCATTCACATGCCCTTATGGCACCACCGTAAGGATGCCATTCGGGGTCGCGGCAACGCCTCCCGCTACTTTCGAGATGTATGATGTCTATGTTCTAGATTTGGTTGAGGAGGTCATGGAGATTTATGGATGACTTTACAAGATATGGATTCAGTTTGAGCATTGTCTAAACAACTCCGAAATAAGTGATTCAAAGACGCAAGGACAAACAACAAGCTATAAATCGAAAAGTGCTTACTTCATGGTAATAGAAGGTATTGTTCTGGTCATAAAATTTGCGTGCTAATGGATTGAAGTGGACCAATCAAAGGTTTCGATTATCAAGACTCTTGCACCACCCACATCAGTAAAAGGGATAAGGAGTTTCTTGGGGCATGCCGGATTCTATAGGAGATTCATCAAAGACTTCTCAAAAAATAAATGCACCATTATGACATCGAGAAAGACACAAAGTTTAGTTTTGATGACTTTTGCATGACAGCCTTTGAAGAAATCAAGATCAGATTAGTTCAAGCACCGATCATGGCTGCACCAAAATGGGACCAGGGATTCGAAATAATGTGTGATGCCAGTGATTTCGCAATGGGAGCTGTATTGGGACAAAGAAAAGAGAAGATATTTGTGAGGCATATAATTATGCTAGAAGAGAACTCTAATGAAGCACAAGAAAATTATTCAACTAGACGAAAAGGAGATGCTAGCCATAGTTTTTTCTGTGAGAAATTCGTGCCATACATTTTGGGGGATCCCATGTTATAGTTCATACTGCATCATGCAAAGAATCAAATATCTGATGTCAAAAAAGGAAGCCAAACCAAGACTGATAAGGTGGGTGTTGTTACTACAAGAGTTTGACTTGGAAATTAAAGATAAGAAGGGTTGTGACAATGTGATAGCTGATCACTTGTCCAGAGTAGAACGAAACAAGGTTAAACGAGGAGACAGACTCAACAGAGAACTTCCTGTATTTAGCAATCGCTTCAACTGGTCATTCCAATTTACAGATGCCGATATCGTGAATTATTTGGCTTGTGGAGTAGTTCCTCCGAAATTCAGATACCAACAAAAAAGAAAGCTCAGGACTGATAGTAGGTACTACATCTGGGATGACCACTGCTATTTAAAAGAGGTGTGCTGACATGATTATAAGAAGATGTGTGCCATATAGTGAATAATGCAAGATTGTAAATGAATGCCATGCATCACCATATGGGGTACATTTTTCCAGAGAAAGAACAGCTCATAAGATACTCCAATTGGGATTTTATTGGCCAACTATCTTCGAGACTGTAAGTGCACGGGTCAAATTATGTGATAGATGCCAAAAGATTGGAAATATCGTTATATTTCGTAAATGAAATGCCCCTACGAGGCATAATGGGTGGTGCAAAATTCTCATGCCTGGGGATAGATTTTGATAATCTTCCACCATCATTTGGAAACTTGTATATATTGCTAGCAATAGATTATGTTTCCAAATGGGTGGAAGCAATGTCTTATCCAAGGAATGACGCTAACACAGTTGTGAGTTTCTTGCAAAAGAACATTTTGAGTGACTGAACACTCAGACTATCCTCGGGCTGATAGAAGCCACTTTGCAAACAAAATATTTGCAAAGCTCATGAGCAGGTATGGGATCAAACATATAATGAGCCTAGCTTATCACCTCCAGACTAATGGACAAGCAGAAATTTCCAATAGGGAAATTAAAAGGATCCTAGAAAAGACTGTAAGTTCAAGCAGGAAATATTGGTCTTCCAAACTTGATGATGCACTTTGGGCTTACAGGACAGCATTCAAAACTCCCATTGGGATGTCCCCATACAGAGTGATATTTGGAAAACCATGTCACCTCCCTCTTGAACTAGATTACAAAGCCATGTGGGCCATCAAGTGAATGAACTGGAAGAACCGAGAAACGAAGCCTATGATAATGCTAGAATATACAAGGACAAGACAAATAAATGGCATGATCAAAGGATTCGAGAAAGAGTTCACTGTGGATCGTGCTCGCATTTTTAACTCCAAATTAGATTATTTCCAGGAAGTTGAAATTAAATGGAGTGGACTATACACAAGGGTGTCATGTACCACCTTTGAGCAAAGAATATCAGATCGGCGCCGGGGAAGAATTCAAAGTTAATGGTCAAAGATCAGCACTATCTCACAGGAGAAAGAAATGAAGGACTCCAAATTCTGCAGAATTGAGAGAGAGAAAGCTTAAATCAGCTAGGCAAGCTAAGGACTCAAAACGGAGCAGCTCATGGGAGGCAACCCATATAGATTTTTGCTTCTATATATAGACTTTGAAAATTTTCTTTTATTACTCGTTTTGAATTTCTGTAGTTCTAGTCATGATTTGTTAGGACTTACCAGGTTAGTATTTGATCAAATTATATTTTTTTTTATTTGTTACAGTGAGCCTATGCAGAATCGCAGGATTCAGATGAGAAGGAACAAACACTGTGACGGTTCAAGACTGGCCAGATAAAGCTTAATTTGAAAAAAAGGGAGTACTTTTCTCCCTACATAAATTTCATGGAAAATCAATAGAATACATGTTTGAATTGTCAGGTGGGAATGATTTAATGGATGCTAAGAATGTGCAATTTCATATGAGTGAAAAAGTCATCGATCATCAAATTTAGTAAGTACGCATTTCCAAGTCGCGACCAGATTTTGCGTTATATTAAATTGAGGTCGCGACTTAGTAAGTACTGAGGGGAAAAAAAGGGCATAGGTCGCAACCAAAAGTTATGTCGCGACAGAAATTTAGGTCGTGATGTGACGATTCGGTCGACAAGAACAATTACTCAAATGAACGGAGAAGGTCGCATAACTAAACTTGGCGTCATGAAATTACTTGTTGACCAAAAGGTGAAATGCCAGATGTCAAGAATGAGGATATATCATTCCTCCCACAAACTTGATTACGTCGCCTAGAGAAATGCTATGTCAAACGAGGATATCATCCTCCCATTGGTCTTTGATTATGTCACGACAAACAACAATAAGTCGCGACATAAGAGAAAAATGTGTCAGTAGATAAACTTTTAAATTTGCCCTAAATTTAATGACAAAGACACACAGCGTACTGAATTTAAGTCGATGTTTAAATAAATGAAGTAATAAAGAGCCCACAATAATGATCGGAATCGCGAATCGCTGAGAAACTCACTCCACCACCATCTCCTTCCTTGAAGCAAATACAACTCTTCATCTTCGCTTACTCTCAAGTTTTTTAATTCTTACAAACCCTAGATCCAAAATTCTTCCTAAACCGTCCGATTTCTAAAATGGCCGAACCTTCAACCCTCATCCCAAATCTGAGCGAAATCATGGAAGAGTATACTCAGCCCGAAGGGGAAGTTCATCTGGAACCTTCAAGGGAGAATAAAAGCCGTCTGAATAAACTAAGTTCAACCGCTTCAAGGAATAAGAGAAAGAAGGGAAAGAAAGGCAATGAAAAAGCAGGAGACGACTAAGTTTAAGAAGCTTCCATCCGAAGAAGTACGAGGCCGGTAAGTGTTACGGAAAGAGGTTTCAGCAAGCCCATCTCCCCTTTCAAGGAACTAATAACAAAGAGGTCAGGGAAACCGCAAGCATCAAAAGTCCGATACGCAGCAAAGAGTTCGAGAAATTTTACCCAACCCGCGGGAGGGCGATAACTCGCATGCCGTAGTGAGCTCGTGCCATACGGGCGTAAAACTATCAATGAAATAAATGGAATGGACGGTCAAAAGCATGGATCCAAATACAAAAAGATAGCGGCATTAACCCTAACCGTGAAAAGATCGCAAGAAAATCATTGTGACCAGAAAGTGAAATGGGGTCACTGCCGGAGAGCAAAAGGCCATAAACAGGGGAGATTGGACAGAAGAGGCAAAGGTATGGTTTTACTTCCTGGAATCTGTTATGGTTCCGACCAAGCATGTCTGCACGGTAAGGGAACAAGAAGCAATCATTCTCTATGCCATACTGAAGGGGTACAAGCTTAATGCTGAAGCTGTCTTTTAAAACTCAATAATGAGATACCATGAAGGGAATAAAAGGGGTTTGATCCTCACCCAGCAACTATCACAAGGCTATGTTTGAGGGCTGGTGAAAGGATCTGGGAAGAAGAAAGAAGAAGAAGAGTGCCCTGGGCGTTTCACCTACCACTCCCACGAGGCAGGCCTAGGAATCAAAAAGAAAAAGTGGGGTTATAATGTGGGCTAAATTAAGAGAGGAAAATGAGAATGCAAGACAAAGAGTGACACCCTTCTGGCTGCGTGATCAAGGTGAAGGCATCATCCAAAACACATCCGTAAGGGAACACCTTTATGTTTGCAGAGGACGTAGAACAAGAGGATATAAGTCCTATAAATTTCAACCCCATTGTCTACCTCCCTATCACGCATCAGAGATTTCGTGAGAACCCGTGAAATCTCTAGGGAGCCTGTGGGAATAATCAACAATGGAGATGCCTGGCCCATTCGTAAGAGTATGGAAGAAAGGAAAAGGAAATGGAGCCTCCAACAAAAATTCAAAGAAGAAGTGTATGAAGCAGAATTGAAAAGAAGAGATCAACAGTGGGAAGAGGAACCGAACAGAAGAGAAGAAGTGTATGAAGCAAAATTGAAAAGAAGAGATCAATAGTGGGAAGAGGAACTGAACATAAGAGAAGAAGTATATGAAGCAGAGCTGAAAATAAAAGATCAGCAATGGGAAGAAGAAATGAGTAGAAGGGAAGAGAAGCTAAAAGAGATCCTGGAGCATCAAGAAGAAAAATTCAAGAGGGAAATGGAGGAAAGAGATCACGATCTACTGAAAAAGTTGCAGTTGAGCCATAAGTCATTTTACAACAATTAGTATGATCGTGATTCTCAACTCCTAACACTCATAAAGGAAAGGGACTCAAATAAGGAAGCCAAAACTAAGGAGCAGATCAAGGGATTCAAATTCCTCTATATGTCAATGTTCAAGGACTTCGAGAAGAGGATGAAGGAAAGAGATCAAGAGCTTGATGACAAAGATGCCTTCGTAAGAAAAGTCCGCTTGAAAATTCTTGGATTTGATCAATAATCTTTCCAAATTTTTAGAAGTCATGACTGAATGGAGAACAACACAATGAACACATCGGGGGAAAAGGCAAGATGATCTCGAACAAAAAAGGTTGATCTCACCAACGAATTGATCCTTGAAGCGAAATCGCATGCAGAGGGAGAATGACAAGAAGAAGAAGAGAACCGAAATGAAGTTTCCCAAATTCAACCCTAATTTGGCTACCCGATCTCGATCCTCCCAACATCTAAGCCTCCCCAAAAGAAAGATAGATCTTCCCATTGTTTTATACATCTCTTCTCACTTCAAACTTGGTTTATTCTCAACTTTTACACAATCTCATGAATGAAATATGAAAATTCGCTTGATGTCATTTCGTTAGATTGCGGTTGCATTCGCTTTTAATTGTTAAGAATAGCAGGATTTAGCTCAGAATGAAAATGCTGACATATCATAACTGAGCTAGTCAAGTAGTTCGTTGTAAGATATGCCGAAACACAAATAATTGCGTATCAAAGGCATCGACATATAATTGAATCAAAACACAAATTGCATAATTGACTCAATTTAGCCGATGAGTCCAAATATAAATCTGAAAGTTATACAATTGAAGGAGCAAAATATATTTTTAGAGTTTGGAGTATAAACAAGAAGCCAAAGGATCCGGTGAACCTTAGATCATGTAACTCCTCATCAATCGGCGAGTCAAGGACATCCTGGGTTATTCATGCTAATCGAACCGGCTCTAACTTATAGACATTGATCAAGGCGAAATACTAGGTGACAACTAACAAGAAATGATGCAGCCATCCTGCGCTGAGCCATTCTAGCCACCTTTATTAATATGCTTCGCATACACCCTAGTTCCAAAATTCAGCCAAACAATCCTTATCTTCAAACAAGTTACTGGAAACCCGCCATCCTAGATAATTAATCCTCCAAAGAAGAACCTATGATTACCCAAAATTCAAAGGAGGAAGAGATAAAGCCTGGGGGAGTTTTTTTCGAGAACCATGAGAAATATAGAAAAGGATGAAGAGAGAATAATCTAAAGCAGAGGATACTGTAATAAAGGAAGCTTAAAGGAAGAAGTTTTGCCTTGAGGGCCTAACTCTCGAACAATTAAGTTCTAGGTGTTTCAACAACTAGTACCCTAATTCCACCGGTATGGGGGCTACTAACCCAAAGTTCTAAGAGTGTGTTAGAAAGCCTAAAGATGTAACATTTACACTATTCCTGAATGATGACAGAGAAAAGGTTCCAACAGTGAGAAGTACAAATGAGAAATGGGAACAAACAATGTTAAATAAGAAATAAAAGATACCCTAAAGATGAAGCTTAAAGGGAATCAATTAAAGAAGTTGGTAAGAAAAGAAGGGCAAGCAGCTATAAGAAAGGAGATATAGTCTAGGTAATCTTAACCTAAAAGTTCCATCCATCCTACCCATAACCCAAGCCTCGACATTACAGTTTTTCCCAAGACTCCGATTGATTCAAGGTTGGAATTACCTACATTAGTGGAGATCAATATGAACAACAAAGCAGCTATGGAATTTGAAAATTTTTTGAAAAATCAAGTAAAGACCTTCGTAGGGTTAACTGACTCACTAAGAAAAATAGGAAGAAGACCAACCTACTATTCAGCAGGATCCACTGACTATACTTTTTATAAAACAAATTCAACAATTTAGTTTTAGCCAATCGACTGAGTAGTGACTAACCTTCTATCCGACTTGAAGACATACGTAAAGAATGCAATTTTAGTCTTTCAATTAAATCGATTGCAACCGTAAAATACAGAAATGTCTTTTTTGTTTCGAGGGACAAATGAACTTTCTTTTTCTTTGTCGGGGGACAAGCAAAATCTAAGTTTGGGGAGTTTGATGAGCTTAAAAGTCATCCATTTCTCAGTCCATTTTTTGATTGATTTCTATCTAAAAATACTCATTTATGTGTATAAATGTTGAATAATCTCACTAAATCAAGTATGCAAAGCAGAAATTCAAGAGAAAAAGGATATCAGTAGCAAAGGAGCGTAAATCGGGCCGAGTAGGAAATGACATGTTCGATCGAATGATGCTGCAACAGAGAAGTGCATTATGGAAGAAAGGACCCGTTGTCGCTGGCCACTTGACAAGAATGGAGATTCACATCGGTGGTCATGGCATACCAGCTGCGCCTGCGACGAGGTCAGACACGTAGAAGAAGTTGCAACGCAAGATCTTCATAAGACTGAACTTAGAAGTCGATATTCAGAAGTGGTCGCGATATCGCTTGAAAATAACGGAACAACGCCAATAGTGGTCGCGACATCAATTTCAAGGAATCAAGGTCGCGACGTCATTCCAAGGTCGCGACATCAGTTGTAAAGAATTAAGGTCACGACGTCATTCAGCGGTCGCGACATCAGTTGTAAAGAATTAAGGTCGCGATGTCATTCAGCGGCCGCGACATCAGTTGTAAAGAATTAAGGTCGCGATGTCATTCAGTGGTCGCGACATAAGTTGTAAATAATCAAGGTCGCGACATCATTCCAAGGTCGCGACATATGTTGTAAAGAATTAAGGTCGCGACGTCATTCCAAGGTCGCGACATCACTGAAGAATTACGTCATGGCACGCTTGAAAAGAGAACAGGTCATGTACATCATCTGGTCGATACGCCTGAAAGGAATTAAGGTCGCACGCCATTCCGTTGCCGCACATCAACACTAGATGAAAATGTCGCTGACACCAAAGGTCTCGACATCAGTTACAAGGGCGCTACATTATTCACGGCGCTACATCATATCCGCGACGCTAAAGCCAAGTCATGACTAAATAAGCTTCGCGACGTAGCTGAGACAACTGAGGTCGCGACAAAGAATAGAGGTAGCGACATTAGCAACCAAATGGGCTAGTTAATCTGAAATCCACAAGGAGGTGCATCGAAGTTAGGGCCCAATTTCAAAACCCTATAAATACACAGCTTCTACTTAAGAAAAGCAAATTTCGCGACTCGATAAGAGAAATCAAGAATGGGCGCCTGTTTTTAAATTTTCTTTTCTTTTCGTTTTGTTTATTTTAGATTAGTTTGGTTATTCGTTCTGTACCTGGACCTGGTTAGTTGTTAAAGTTGAATCTGAATATAGAATGTTATTCCCTTCAAATTACTGCCTGGTTCGTCTGAAGTCCAGATGAATAATGGAATTCGGACTTCCATTTTCCTATTTTTAGTGGTTTTCTTTGATCACAGTTTTAATATCAGAGGGTGTAATATAGTATTTAAAGAAACCTGCTTCTATCAATATACTCAGTTGCTAGAAATTATCTTTCCTTGCAGAATTTATCATTTGTTACTCGAATCCGCTTAATTTACTACGGTTTCGAGTATTACATAATTGGATCTCAATGTCGTTGTCGTGATACCCATCATAGGATCGCTTTCATGCTCACTTCCAGGAGGTCCTCTGTATAATACGTAGAAGGCATTCATGAGATTAGAAGTAACAATTTCTCAACTAGCATAACTTGATATCGAGATCTAATGAAGCTTTGTGAATGTAAATTGATAAATCGCTTTTCTCACTTGAAATCGAGAATGAGTTGAATGACTTATCCATTTAAACAAGGTAGAGTTCACCTAGATCTGAACAAGAAGTTCAACTCGTGTTGCCAAGAATCACATCAAGAAAGGATGAACTGCTCAACTCTTGAGGAAGAGGAACCAAGTAAAAAGTGTAAACCCATGCTATGACTATATTTTTAGGAGCTAAGGTTTGATGCCCTGCTCCGGTAATAGCATTGAAAAGACAAATAAATTAAGATTGTAAACCCGCATTAAAAGTAGTTATCTAACTCCTGGTTTCCTCGAAAGAACAGGAACATTATTAGATGATGAACAGCCATGCTTTGAGAGATCCAATCCACTATCATATTCCTCGACAAAGTTTCATTTAGATCATGAAAAATGTTACAGAGAAATCTGCAGAAATTGATGTTTCACAATAGCAGTATTTTCAATGCTCCCTTTAAAAGATGACTGATCAGTCTGAATTCGTCATTTTTTATTTTTAGTTTTAATTCATTTTGTTATCAAGTAGCTTATCTTAGTTTTTATTAATTTAAGATTGCTAAGAATTTTCCAATTGCCTATCAGAGTCCAAATAGTATGAAGCCTGAGCAGTCGTAGTCGGGCTGGAGAATTCTCGAGATTCTGATCGATATTCGACTTAAATACAATTTACTACTTTTTCTAATTACACTTGCGCATCGTGGATCAAAACTTTAAAGAAAAATGTGATTTACTCTTAAGGAAACCGCTTTTAATAAGTACAATAGATAAGAACACAATGAACAAAGTTTAATGGCATTATTGTCGATTAGATAATAGTCCTTGTAATAACGCCATAAATTTGTATAGGTGTTTTGTTCCATCATCAAAGAAAAAGGTGAACAGAAATTCCGATTTCTGGAAAAATGACAAAATCGTAATTTCGATTATAAAATTGTAATTTCGGTTAAAAATATGTAATTTATTATCTATATCTCGGATGACGAAACGGATTGCAATCGCTGGAATCGTCTTCACAAATCTAGCTAGCATGTAAAATTCCGTAAAATTCCGAGACAAATAATTTACACGCCGAGGCATCACATTAAAAGCCGTAAAACGATTTTTGATGTGACGAAAGTCAAATATAACACTTACTCATGTGCCATAAGTGGTATGAGTAGAGAAAGGATGAAAATGGACGGCCGAGATAGTGCCGAATGTCAAAACTGGGAAAAGAAGGGACGTAGATGTCATTTTGAAATTTGATTAAAATGAGGAAAATGCCAAATTAGTCAACAATGTCATCTCTCCCTTTCAAAAAGGAACAAAAACGTGAATTGAAACAGAAATCGACAGTAGCCATTTTTTGTTTGAGATTTTCTTTAGAGAGAGAAACTTCTCTTAAAAATATCGTGATCCACCGCCAGCCTTTCGGACAAGAAGGAAAGCCGCTTTTATCAGCAGAGAGGGCTTCGTGGAACTGGATGAGTTTAGACAACTCCTCGAGGTGTGGGTTTCTCCCTACTGGGCCTTACCCTTCTTAAGTACTTTTCGATGTTTATCGAACGAGGCCGTGAGGCGCATTGACTCCGGCCCCAAAACTTAGGACCGAATTGTTGGAAATGTTTTTAGAAAGTTTTTACAGTCCGTCACTATCGGGACTGTTATGGGGTGCTAAATTCATAGATTTTGAAATGAATTGTATTAGGATATGCATGTATTTAAATGGTCAGAAACCCTGTGTTCACTAAGTAATAACCGACGGTTTGTGAATTTTCTAATAACCAGGGTTTCACTATTCCAAAACAAGAGCATCAAAATATATTTTTGTGAAAATATGTGTTTGGTCAGAAAGGATTTAAATTAAATTGCTCGTGAGCTTGATCATTGAATTCAAGGAAGCTAATTTTGATGTATGAAATGAGAATTTACATGACATATCAGGTGGAATTGATTGTTTTGAAATATATGCATGTTTATGTATTATCATGTGAATGGATCAGATTGAATTTGGCATACATGTATTCCATATGCAATCGGAACACCCTAGACTACAGAGTGGAGTGCATGTTTGTGCCCCAGAGAAAACTACTGAGGGGTTGTCTAAAAATATTAATTATCTGGAGGGTGTCCAACCAAAATATCAATCGTCGACCTACCAATTGATATTCATCGGAGGGTAGTCCACAAACAAATAATATCAATCGCCTGAGTGGCCCAATTGATATTCATCTAGCGTAGTCCACAAACAACATATTAATCGTCTGAGAGCTACCTAATCATATATACACATTCCGAGGGCTGTCCACAAACAAAAAAAAAAAAAAAAAAATTTCATACGAGGCTTAAAGAATGTGATGGAGTCGTTGAGGACTCTGATCTGAGTTGGTCATTAGACATCTAAAGAGGATCACATGCATTTTCTTGAATGTATGTTTATTTCAAACATCGCACTACACTCAGTGAAGAGTAGCCCACTTCGGGAGATTCCACTACCGAGCATTAGCTCACCGCTGAGGATATTATTTTTCGTGCATGTGGAACGCGAGGGACTACTCGCTCTGTAGACTGAGGTTGTGAAGAAAGCCTATTGTGGCTTTACATGATATACATGTATTGAAATGTCTAATTTTAATATATGTAACAGATAAGGAAAATATCAGAACTTTTGTAACTATTTGGTATATAGTCGATTCATAGTTAGTATGTACATGAGCATCAAGCCAGGGCCAAAGTATCGTATTACTCATGTGATCGATATATTGATATATTGGATATATTGCACTGCTTTTGACAGTATATGTAGGTTTTGTATTCGCAGAGCTCCCGCATACAAAGGAGACTTCGCCCCAATTCGCGAAAAATGTCCTGGCCACCCGACATTCACGCAGTGTTTCCGGGTCGACGGTACCAAAGGACCCCTCGGCTCGGGGCGCCACGCAGACGACCCAATTGATATACATCTAGCCTGGCCCACTACTTATAACGGAGGGTTTTCCATAAATAAAAAAAAAATAACTTTGTTTGAAAATAGTTTTCACATACATGGCTTAGGCAGGTGTGAGGGAGTCGGTGAGGACTCGGGGTATGAGATGATCATGTAGACATTAAAGTAGGATCATGTATTTGCTTGAATGTATGTTTATTTTGGAGCATTGCATATGCACTTAGGTGGAGAGTAGCCCACTTAGGGTGATTCCACAACTAAGCATTAGCTCACCCTGTCGAGGGATACTATTTACGTGCATAGGGAAGCGTGCGAGAGACTCCGCTCATCATGTAGAGGTCATAAGAAGAAAGCTTCTGAAATGTGGCTTTGATGGTTTTTGCATGGTTAGAATGTTTTTCATTTTAATATATGTTATAGAGTAGACCATTTACTCTTGTAACTATGATATATAGTTGGGATGTTTTATCAATATTGGTTATGGGCCTAAGTGGCCGTTTTACTCATCTTACGGATTATATTGGATAGATGGAATATACGTTGTGAGTGTAAATGCAGGGGCCCGAGAGGTCATTTTTACTCTGTATAGTTGTATAAGAGACCCTGCGTGCTCATTGATTTTGATCGGGACAGTTATATACTGTGTGATGCATTCGGGAAGAGCTCCCATACAAAGGAGACTCGCCCGATTTGAGAAATGCCCGTCACCCGACATTCACGAGTGTTTCCACCTGCCGACGGTAGTCAAAGGACCCCGTGATTGGGGCGATTACTGTGTACAATAAAGATTAATATATATGTATATATATTAACACACATGAGCAACTCGCATTCGATAGTGTTATGATTTATAACCTAACCAAATATTATCTTTATCCATTAATGTTAAACATAATAAGCTTTTACAAATTGGCAAGGTATCATATTTTTTAACATATGAATAGATTTTGACTAATTTACATATATAAGAATAAGGGCTTTCCAAAGGGGTACAATAAAGATTCATATAAATGTATATATATTCACACACAAGAGCAACTCGCATTCGCTATGGTTATGATTTATAATCTAACAAAATATTATTCTTATCAATTAATGTTAAACATAATAAGCTTGTACAAATTGGCAAGGTATCATATGTTTTAACATATGAATAGATTTTGACTAATTTACTTAGATTAGAATAAGGGCTTTCCAAATGGGCAACAGCACCATATATATGTATATATTTTCACACACACGAGCAACTCACATTCACTAGTGTTATGATTTATAATCTACCAATATATTCTCTTTATCAATTAATGTTAAACATAATAAGCTTGTACAAATTGGTAAGTTATCATATTTTTTAACATATGAATAGATTTTAACTAATTTACTTAGATTAAAATAAGGGCTTTCCAAAGGGGTACAATAAAGATTCATATATATGTATATACATTTACACACACGAGCAACTCGCATTCGATAGTGTTTTGGTTAATAATCTAACAAAATATTATCTTTATCCATTAATGTTAAACATAATAAGCTTGTACAAATTGGCAAGGTATCATATTGTTTAACATATTAATTGATTTTGACTAATTTACTTAGATTAGAATAAGGACTTTCCAAAGGGGTACAATAAAGATTCATATATATGTTTATATTCAATAATACCTAGCAACACAGATTCTTCTAGTGGTTATCGGACGCCCAAAACCTCGGGGTCCGTTTGACTACCACAACCTCGGACAGCTGTGAATGCTCAGGACCACATTTTCACTTAAAATCTGGGCAGAGTCTCCTTTGTACCTGGAGTCTTACCCAAATACAAAACTAGTGTAAACCCGCATTCACCAAGGTCTCCACAACAACAATATATATATCCAATACGGCCACTTGGGCCCATCAACTGTACTCAACACAATATATCCAAACTATATCCAATAGTTTCAAGAGTCAATATTTTTACTCTTAAACAATACATATATTAAGATTAGAGAAATTTTAATACATGTACGAAGTCATCAAAGCCAATCCCAGCTTTTCTCTAAACTCTCTCTAGACGAGCCGTCTCGCACGCCCCCGCACTGTGAAAAGTGGGGATCCTGACGACGGCGAGCCAGCTCGCAGGAGAATCGCCCTAAGTGCGGGCTACTCACCACCTAAGTGCAGTGCAATGTTCCACTTAAACACAATTCATGCAACACATCCTACTTGAATGTCTACATGACTAACTCGTATCCCTAGTCTCACCCCACTCTCTCACACTCGCCTAAGCCTTGTATGAGAATTATTGATTTATTAAATGATTAAATCCTCCATGTATATATATCAATTGGGCCGCCCGACGATTGATATATTATTTAATTGTGGACTAACTGGCGAATATCACTGGGCCGTCCGACGATTGATATTTTTAGTTTGTTTGTGGACTACCCTCCGGCGAATAAATATCAACTAAAGCCGCCCGACGGCTGATATATATTATTTAGTTTGACTACTCCTCCGACAATATTTTACTACCGAACCTTGTTTCTCTAGACTCATCTCATGCACTAACTCCTATATTCCTAGGATGTTCCAAAGGCATATGGAATGCACATGTGGGCGCGCCTAATACAATTTAAACCACATGCAAATATATAAACATGAATATATTTACATAATTAAAATTAAATCACACAAAATGTCATGAAATTATCATTTCAAACACCAAAATTAGCTCACTTTGGCTAATAACCAAACACAAGTAATTCGATTCGACTTACTTTTAACGAAACCTGCATTTTCCCAAAATATGAGCTAGCACCATTCCTAGGGAAACAAGAAAACCCTAGGGTTTTCCTCGCTCCTGGGGCTTCTCAATTAATTTATCTACCATATATAAAACTCGCATCTCATGGCCATTCCCGGCCTCAACCATTCAACACACAATTCAACCCACAAATCAACATTTTCATACCCACAACCAAGTGGAGCGCCTACTGGTCGCTCCCATTTGGTTTCAAAAAAATTGTATTAATTCGGTCCCATGTTTTGGGACCGATCCAACCGCCCCTAATGGTCTCAATCGACTCAAACATTCAAAAAACACTAAAAATGGGAATAAAACCCAAGTAGGGAGAAAATCCTACCTTGAAGAGTTTGAAGAAACTCACTAAAACCGGAGTCCACGCGTAGCCTGTTCCGCGTAGATCGTTTTCCCTTCTCGCCCCGAAGTCCGCCGACGGTCGGATTGCCCGTATTTTTAGAGAGAAGTTTCTCCCTCTAAAGAAAAATTTAAGAAAATTGGTCACTGCTGCTTTTCTGGTTCAACTCCCGTGTTTTGGTCTTTTAATTAGGTTGGAGACGGCACTATTGACAATTTTGTCAATTAGTGCCTTAAAATCAAATTTTATAATGACCTTTACGTCCCTCCTTTACTAGATTTGATATTCGGCACTATCTCGGCCTTCCATTTTCATCATTTCTCTACTCATACCACTTATGGTACATGATTACATGTTATATGTGGCTTTCGTCGCATCGAAAATCGGGTTTACTGGCACTGAACGATGCTCGAAAAACGTGTCAATCCGACCGTCTCGTAAAATTAAATTTACGCGGCATAACTAGATTTCGCGAGACCCATTCCAACTGGCAACTGGGCTTCACATCCGAGGCTCAGAGAATTAGTTACGGATTTTAACCGTAATTACAATTTTGTAATTGTAAATTACGATTTTACTCCTTATTCCGTAAATCGGAATTTCGTCTTACAAGCAGGATTATAATCTAACCAAATATTATCTTTATCCATTAATGTTAAACATAATAAGCTTGTACAAAGTGGCAAGGTATCATATTTGTTTCCATATGAATAAATTTTGAATAATTTACTTAGATTAGAATAAGGGCTTTCTAAAGGGGTACAATAAAGATTCATATATATGTATATATATTCACACACATCGAAACTCTCGTGATTCGCTAGTGTTAGTGATTTATAATCTAACCAAATATTATCTTTATCCACAATGTTAAGAATAATAAGCCAGTAGTCTATATGTATCATATTTTTAACATATGAATAGATTTTGACTAACTTAGATTAGAATAAGGGCTTTCCAAGGTACACAAAGATTCATATATATGTGTATATATATTCACACACACAAGAGCAACTCGCATTCTCTGTTAAGTTATGATTTATAATCTAACTAAATATTATCTTTTATCCATTAAGGTTAAACATAATGTTTGTACAAAGTGGCAAGGTATCATATTTTTTAACATATGAATAAATTCCTTTGACCGATTTACTTAGATTAGAATAAGGGCTTTCCAAAGGGGTACAATAAAGATTCATATATATATGTATATATATTCACACGAGCAACTCCCATTCGCAGTGTTATGATTTATAATCTAACCAAATATTATCTTTTATCCATTAATGTTAAGCATAATAAGCTTAAAAATTGGCAAGGTATCATATTTTTAACATATGAATAGATTTGACTAGAATTATCAGATTATAATAAGGGCTTTCCAAAGGGGTACAATAAATATTCATATATATGTATATATAATCACACACATGAGCAACTCACATTCGCTAGTATTATGATTTATAATCTAACAATATATTCACTTTATCCTTTAAAGGTAAACATAATAAGCTTGTACAAATTTGTATATCATATTTTTAACATATGAATAGATTTTGACTAATTTACTTAGGATTAGAATAAGGGCTTTCCAAAGGGATACAATAAAGATTTATATATATGTATATATATTCACACACACGAGCAAACTCGTATTCTGCTTAGTGTTATGATTTCTTATAATCTAACCAAATATTATCTTTATCCATTAATGTTAAATATAATAAGCTTGTGCAAATTGGCAAGGAATCATATTTTTAACATATGAATATATTTTGACTAATTTACTTGTAGATTAGAATAAGGGCTTTCCATAGGGGTGGTTAATAAATATTCATATATATGTATCTATAATCACACACATAAGCAAATCGCATTCGCTTAGTGTTATGATTTATAATCTAACAATATATTCACTTATCCTTTAATGGTAAACATAATAAGTTTACAAAGTGGCAAGGTATCATATTTTTTAACATATGAATAAATTTTGACTAATTTACTTAGATTAGAATAAGGGCTTTCCAAAAGGGTACAATAAAGATTCATATATATGTATATATATTCACACACACGAGCAACTCGCATTCGCTAGTAGTGCGCTATGATTTATAATCTAACCAAATATTATCTTTATCCACAATGTTAAACATAAGAAGATTGTACACAAATTGGCAAAATATTTCATATTTTTGTAACATATGAATAGATTTTGACTAATTTAATACTTAGATTAGAATAATGGCTTTCCAAAGGGTAGAAAGATTTTATACATATGTATATATATTCTACACACGAGAAACTCTGTGATTTGCAAGTGTGTTATGATTTATAATCTAACAAAATATTATCTTTATCCATTGATGTTCAAAGATAATAAGCTTGTGGAAATTGGCAAGGTATCATATTTTTTAACATATGAATAGATTTTGACTAATTTACTTTAGATTATAATAAGGGCTTTCCAAAGGGGTACAATAAAGATTCATATATATGTATATATAATCACACACATGAGCAACTCGCATTCGCTAGTGTTATGATTTATAATCTAACAATATATTCACTTTATCCTTTAATGGTAAACATAATAAGCTGGTACAAATTTGCAAGGTATCATATTTTTTAACATATGAATAGATTTTGACTAATTTACTTAGATTAGAATAAGGGCTTTCCAAAGGGATACAATAAAGATTGATATATATGTATATATATTCACACACACGAGCAACTCGCATTCAAGTATAGTTAGTGATTTTATAATCTAATCAAATATTATCTTTATCCATTGGGATGTTGTTATAATAAGCTTCAGTAAATCAAGTAAGGAATCATATTTTTTAAAATATGAATATATTTTGACTAATTTACTTAGATTAGAATAAGGGTTTTCCATAGGGGTACAATAAATATTCATATATATGTATCTATAATCACACACATGAGCAACTCGCATTCTCTAGTGTTATGATTTATAATCTAACAATATATTCACTTTATCCTTTAATAGTAAACATAATAAGCTTGTGTAATAAAAGTGGCGAGGTATCATATTTTTTAACTTATGAATAAATTTGACTAATTTACTTAGATTAGAATAAGGGCTTTCAAAAGAGGGTACAATAAAGTTTCTCATATATATGTATATATATTCACACACACGAGCAACTCTCATTCGCTTAGTGTTATGATTTATAATCTAACCAAATATTATCTTATCCATTAATGTTAAACATAAGAAGATTGTACAAAATTTCTTGTCAAAATATCATATTTTTTTAACATATGAATAGATTTTGACTAATTTACTTAGATTAGAATAAGGGCTTTCCAAAGGGGTACAATAAGCATTCATATATATGTATATATATTCACACATCGAGAAACTCGTGATTCGCTAGTGTTATGATTTATAATCTAACCAAATATTATATTTATCCATTGATGTTCAACATAATAAGCTTTCTGTGCAAATTCAAGGTATCAAATTTTTTTAACATATGAATAGATTTTGACTAATTTACTTAGATTAGATAAGGGGTTTCATAGGGTACAATAAATATTCATATATATGTATCTAATCACATAAGAGCAAATCCTCGCATTCTCTAGTGTTATGATTTATAATCTAACAATATATTCACTTTATCCTTTAATAGTAAAACATAATAAGCTTGTACAAAGTGGCAAGTATCATATTTTTAACTTATGAATAAATTTTGACTAATTTACTTAGATTAGAATAAGTGCTTTCTCCAAAAGGGTACAATAAAGATTCATATATATGTATATATTCACACACACGAGCAACTCTCATTCGCTAGTGTTATGATTTATAATCTAAATCCAAATATTATCTTTATCCATTAATGTTAAACATGAAGATTATACAAATTGGCAAAATATCATATTTTTTTAAATATATGAATAGATTTTGACTAATTTACTTAGATTAGAACAAGGGCTTTCCAAAGGGGTGCTAATAAAGATTCATATATATGTATATATATTCACACACACGAAACTCGTGATTCGCTTAGTGTTATGATTTATAATCTAACCAAATATTATATTTATCCATCGATGTTCAAAGATAATAAGCTTGTGCAAATTGGCAAGGTATCAAATTTTTTAACATATGAATAGATTTTGACTAATTTACTTAGATTAGAATAAGTGCTTTCCAAAGGGGTACATTAAATATTCATATATATGTATATATAATCACACACATGAGCAACTCGCATTCGCTAGTGTTATGACTTATAATCTAACAATATATTCACTTTATCCTTTAATGGTAAAATATAATAAGCTTGTACAAATTTGTAAGGTATCATATTTTAACATATGAATAGATTTCTGACTAATTTACTTAGATTAGAATAAGGGCTTTCCAAAGAGATACAATAAATAGTGATATATACGATATAGTGAGAGTCACAAACACGAGGAACTCGTGATTCCCTGCTGTTATGATTTATAATCTAACCAAATATTATCTTAATCCATTAATGGTAAACATAATAAGCTTTCTGTGCAAATTGCCAAGGAATCATATTTTTAACATATGAATATATTTTAAATTAATTTATTTAGATTAGAATAAGGGCTTTCCAAAGGGGTACAATAAATATTCATATATATGTATCCATAATCACACACATGAGCAACTCGCATTCGCTAGTGTTATGATTTATAATCTAACAATATATTCACTTTATCCTTTAATTGTAGACATAATAAGCTTGTACAAAGTGGCAAGGTATCATATTTTTTAACATATGAATAAATTTTGACTAATTTACTTATATTACAATAAGGGCTTTCCAAAAGGGTACAATAAAGATTCAAATATATGTATATATATTCACTCACATCGAGCAACTCCGCATTCGCTTAGTGTTATGATTTATAATCTAACCAAATATTATCTTTTATCCATTAATGTTAAACATAAGAAAATTGTACAAATTGGCAAAATATCATATTTTTTAACATATGAATAGATTTTGACTAATTTACTCTAGATTAGAATAAGGGCTTTCCAAAAGGGGTACAATAAAGATTCATATATATGTATATATATTCACACACACGAGAAACTCGCATTCGCTAGTGTTATGATTTATAATCTGACCAAATATTATCTTTATCCATTGATGTTAAGCATAATAAGCTTGTGCAAATTGGCAAGGTATCATATTTTTTAACATATGAATAGATTTTGACTAATTTACTTATATTAGAATAAGGGCTTTCCAAAAGGGTACAATAAAGATTCATATAGATGTATATATATTCACACACACGAGAAACTCGCATTCGCTAGTGTTATGATTTATAATCTAACCAAATATTATCTTTATCCATTAATGTTAAACATAAGAAGATTGTACAAATTGGCAAAATATCATATTTTTTAACATATGAATAGATTTTGACTAATTTACTTAGATTAGAATAAGGGCTTTCAAAGGGGTACAATAAAGATTTATATATATGCAGGCATATTCTCACACACGAGAAACTCGTGATTCGCAAGGGTTATGATTTATAATCTAACAAAATATTATCTTTATCCATTGATGTTCAAGATAATAAGCTTGTGCAAATTGGCAAGGTATCATATTTTTTAACATATGAATAGATTTTGACTAATTTACTTAGATTATAATAAGGGCTTTCCAAAGGGGTACAATAAAGATTCATATATATGTATATATAATCACACACATGAGCAACTCGTGATTCGCTATGTTATGATTTATAATCTAACAATATATTCACTTTATCCTTAATGGTAAACATAATAAGTCAAAATAAATTGCAAGGTATCATATTTTTTAACATATGAATAGATTTTGACTAATTTACTTAGATTAGAATAAGGGTTTTCCAAAGGGATACAATAAAGATTGATATATATGTATATATATTCACACACTCGATCAACACGCATTCGCTAGTGTTATGATTTATAATCTAACCAAATATTATCTTTATCCATTAATGTTAAACATAATAAGCTTGTGCAAATTCGGTGCGATATTTTTAACATATGAATATATTTTGGACGTTAATTTAATAGATTAGTATAAGGGTTTTCCATAGGTGCAATAAATATTCATATATGTATATATAATCACACACATGAGCAACTCGCATTCTCTAGTGTTACATTTATAATCTAACAATATATATTCACTTATCCTTTAATAGTAAAACATAATAAGCTTGTACAAAGTGGCAAGGTATCATATTTTTTAACTTATGAATAAATTTTGAATTAATTTAGTTTATATTAGAATAAGGGCTTTCCCAAAAGGGTACACAAAGATTCATATATATGTATATATATTCACTCACACGAGCAACTCGCATTCGCTAGTGTTATGATTTATAATCTAACCAAATATTATCTTTATCCATTAATGTTAAACATAAGAAGATTGTTCAAATTGGCAAAATATCATATTTTTTAACATATGAATAGATTTTGACTAATTTACTTAGATTAGAATAAGGGCTTTCCAAAGGGGTACAATAAAGATTTATATATATGTATATATATTCCCACACACGAGAAACTCGCATTCGCAAGTGTTATGATTTATAATCTAACAAAATATTATCTTTATCCATTGATGTTCAGCATAATAAGCTTGTGCAAATTGGCAAGGTATCATATTTTTTAACATATGAATAGATTTTGACTAATTTACTTAGATTATAATAAGGGCTTTCCAAAGGGGTACAATAAAGATTCATATATATATATAATCATACACATGAGCAACTCGCACTACAAGGTTATGGATTTATAATCTAACAATATATTCACTTTATCCTTTAATTGTAAACATAATAAGCTTGTATGTAAGCAAGGTATCATATTTTTTAACATATGAATAAATTTTGACTAATTTACTTATATTACAACAAGGGCTTTCCAAAAGGGTACAATAAAGATTCATATATATGTATATATATTCACTCACACGAGCAACTCGCATTCGCTAGTGTTATGATTTATAATCTAACCAAATATTATCTTTATCCATTAATGTTAAACATAAGAAAATTGTACAAATTGGCAAAATATCATATTTTTTAACATATGAATAGATTTTGACTAATTTACTTAGATTAGAATAAGGGCTTTCTCAAAGGTACAATAAAGATTCATATATATGTATATATATTAACACACACAGAAACTGCATTCTTAGTGTTATGATTTATAATTCGACCAAATATTATCTTTATCCATTGATGTTAAGCATAATAAGCTTGTGCAAATTCATAAGGTATCATATTTTAACATATGAATAGATTTTGACTAATTTACTTATATTAGAATAAGGGCTTTCCAAAAGGGTACAATAAAGATTCATATAGATGTATATATATTCACACACGAAACTCGCATTCGCTATGTTATGATTTATAATCTAACCAAATATTATTTTATCCATTAATAATGTTAAACATAAGAAGATTGTACAAATTGGCAAAATATCATATTTTTTAACATATGAATAGATTTTGACTAATTTACTTAGATTAGAATAAGGGCTTTCCAAAGGGGTACAATAAAGATTTATATATATGTATATATATTCCCACACACGAGAAACTCGCATTCGCAAGTAAGTTAAGGCATTTATAATCTAACAAAATAATATCTTTTATCCATTGATGTTCAAGATAATAAGTTTGAAAATCTGGCAAGGTATCATATTTTTTAACATATGAATAGATTTTGACTAATTTACTTAGATTATAATAAGGGCTTTCCAAAGGGGTACAATAAAGATTCATATATATGTATATATAATCACACACATGAGCAACTCGCATTCGCTAGTGTTATGATTTATAATCTAACAATATATTCACTTTATCCTTTAATGGTAAACATAATAAGCTGGTACAAATTTGCAAGGTATCATATTTTTTAACATATGAATAGATTTTGACTAATTTAATTAGATTAGAATAAGGGCTACCCAAAGGGATACAATAAAGATTGATATATATGTATATATATTCACACACACGAGCAACTCGCATTCGCTTAGTGCATTTATAATTTAATCAAATATTATCTTTATCCATTAATGTTAAACATAATGTTTGCAGTAAATTGGCAAGGAATCATATTTTTTAACATATGAATATATTTTGACTAATTTACTTAGATTAGAATAAGGGCTTTCCATAGGGGTACAATAAATATTCATATATATGTATCTATAATCACACACATGAGAAACTCGCATTCGCTTGTGTTATGATTTATAATCTAACAATATATTCACTTTATCCTTTAATGGTAAACATAATAAGCTTGTACAAAGTGGCAAGGTATCATATTTTTTAACTTATGAATAAATTTTGAATTAATTTACTTTAGATTAGAATAAGGGCTTCCAAAAGGGTACAATAAAGACCATATATATGTATATATATTCACACACGAGCAACTCTCATTCGCTAGTGTTATGATTTATAAATCTTAACCAAATATTATCTTTTATCCATTAATGTTAAACATAAGAAGATTGTACAAATTCAAAATATCATATTTTTAATACAGAATAGATTTTGACCACTATTTAGATTAACAAGGCTTTCCAAAGGGTATAATAAAGATTCATATATATGTATATATATTCACACACACGAGAAACTCGCATTCGCTAGTGTTATGATTTATAATCTAACCAAATATTATATTTATCCATTGATGTTCAGCATAATAAGCTTGTGCAAATTGGCAAGGTATCAAATTTTAACATATGAATAGATTTTGACTAATTTACTTAGATTAGTAAGAAGAGACTTTCCAAAGGGGTACAATAAATTTTTCATATATATGTATATATAATCACACACATGAGCAACTACGCGTCGCTAGTGTTATGATTTATAATCTAACAATATATTCACTTTATCCTTTAATGGTAAACATAATAAGCTTGTACAAATTTGCAAGGTATCATATTTTTTAACATATGAATAGATTTTCACTAATTTACTTAGATTAGAATAAGGGCTTTCCAAAGAGATACAATAAATATTGATATATACGTATATATTCACACACCACGAGGAACTACGCATTCGCTAGTGTTATGATTTATAATCTAACCAAATATTATCTTAATCATTAATGGTAAACATAATAGCTTGTGCAAATTGCCAGGAATCATATTTTTAACATATGAATATATTTTGACTAATTTACTTAGATTAGAATAAGGGCTTTCCATAGGGGTACAATAAATAATCATATATATGTATCCATAATCACACACATGAGCAACTCGCATTCGCTAGTGTTATGATTTATAATCTAACAATATATTCACTTTATCCTTTAATTGTAGACATAATAAGCTTGTACAAAGTGGCAAGGTACCATATTTTAACATATGAATAAATTTTGATAATTGCTTATATTACAGCCAAGAGCTTTCCAAAGGGTACAATAAAGATTCATATATATGTATATATATTCACTCTACAATGACTACGCATTCGCTAGTGTTATGATTTATAATCCTAACCAAATATTATCTTTATCCATTAATGGTAAACATAAGAAAATTGTACAAATTGTAAAAATATCATATTTTTTAACATATGAATAGATTTTTGACTAATTTACTTAGATTAGAATAAGGACTTTCAAAGGGTACAATAAGATTCATATAGCCTTTTAATATATTCACACACACGAGAAACTCGCATTCGCTAGTGTTATGATTTATAATCTAACCAAATATTATATTTATCCATTGATGTTCAGCATAATAAGCTTGTGCAAATTGGCAAGGTATCAAATTTTTTAACATATGAATAGATTTTGACTAATTTACTTAGATTAGAATAAGGGCTTTCCAAAGGGACACAATAAATATTCATATATATGTATATATAATCACACACATAAGCGACTTCGCATTCGCTAGTGTTATGATTTATAATCTAGTAATATATTCACTTTATCCTTTAATGGTAAAAACATAATAAGCTTGTACAAATTTTGCAAGGTATCATATTTTAACATATGAATAGATTTTCACTAATTTACTTAGATTAGAATAAGGGCTTTCCAAAGAGATACAATAAATATTGATATATACGTATATATATTCACACACACGAGGAACTCGCATTCGCTAGTGTTATGATTTATAATCTAACCAAATATTATCTTAATCCATTAATGGTAAACATAATAAGCTTGTGCAAATTGCGGAATCATATTTTTAACATATGAATATATTTTGACTAATTTACTTAGATTAGAATAAGGGCTTTCCATAGGGGGTACAATAAATATTCATATATGTATCCATAATCCACACACATGAGCAACTCGCATTCGCTAGTGTTATGATTTATAATCTAACAATATATTCACTTTATCCTTTAATTGTAGACATAATAAGCTTGTACAAAGTGGCAAGGTACCATATTTTTTAACATATGAATAAATTTTGACTAATTTACTTATATTACAATAAGGGCTTTCCAAAAGGGTACAATAAAGATTCATATATATGTATATATATTCACTCCTGAGCAACTCGCATTAGCCTAGTGTTATGATTTATAATCTAACCAAATATTATCTTTATCCATTAATCTTAAACATAAGAAAATTGTACAAATTGGCAAAATATCATATTTTTTTAACATATGAATAGATTTTGACTAATTTACTTAGATTAGAATAAGGGCTTTCCAAAGGGGTACAATAAAGATTCATATATATGTATATATATTCACACACACGAGAAACTCGCATTCGCTAGTGTTATGATTTATAATCTGACCAAATATTATCTTTATCCATTGATGTTAAGCATAATAAGCTTGTGCAAATTGGCGAGTATCATATTTTTAACATATGAATAGATTTTGACTAATTTACTTATATTAGAATAAGGGCTTTCAAAAGGGTACAATAAAGATTCATATAGATGTATATATATTCACACACACGAGAAACTACGCATTCGCTAGTATTATGATTTATAATCTAACCAAATATTATCTTTATCCATTAATGTTTTAAACATACAAGAAGATTGTACAAATTGGCTTAAAAATATCATATTTTTAACATATGAATAGATTTTGACTAATTTATAGATTAGAATAAGGGCTTTCCAAAGAGGGAATTTTAATAAAGATTTATATTTATGTATATATATTCCCACGCCTGAAACTCGCATTACATGAAGTGTTATGATTTATATTCTAACAAAATATTATCTTTATCCATTGATGTTCAGCATAATAAGCTTGTGCAAATTGGCAAGGTATCATATTTTTTAACATATGAATAGATTTTGACTAATTTACCTCCCGATTATAATAAGGGCTTTCCAAAAAGTGCAATAAAGATTCATATATATGTATATATAATCACACACATGAGCAACTTCGCATTAAGCTGGTATTTATGATTTATAATCTAACAATATATTCACTTTATCCTTTAATGAAGTAAACATAATATTCAGTACAAATTTGCAAGGTATCATATTTTTATTAACATATGAATAGATTTTGACTAATTTTACTTAGATTAGAATAAGGGCTTTCCAAAGGGATACAATAAAGATTGATATATATGTATATATATTCACACACACGAGCAACTCGCATTCGCTAGTGTTATGATTTATAATCTAATCAAATATTATCTTTATCCATTAATGTTAAACATAATAAGCTTGTGCAAATTGGCAAGGAAACATATTTTTAACATATGAATATATTTTGACTAATTTACTTAGATTAGAATAAAGGGATTTCCATGAGGTTACAATAAATATTCATATATGTATCTATAATCACACACATGAGCAACTCGCATTCTCTAGTGTTATGATTTATAATCTAACAATATATTCACTTTGTATCCATTTATGGAAAACATAATAAGCTTGTACAAATTTGCAAGGTATCATATTTTTAACATGAATAGATTTTCACTAAAGATTTACTTAGATTAGAATGAGGCTTTCCAAGAGATACAATAAATATTGATATATCGTATCATATATTCACCTGGGGAACTTCGCGTTCGCTAGTGTTGTGATTTATAATCCTAACCAAATATTATCTTAATCCATTAGTGTTAAACATAATAAGCTTGTGCAAGTACCAGGAATCATATTTTTAACATATGAACTCTGTTTTGACTAATTTTACTTAGATTAGAATAAGAAGGGCTTTCCCACTTAGGGTACAATGATATTCATATATATGTATCCATAATCACACACATGAAGCGGCTTCATATTCGCTAGTGTTATAGTTTATAATCTAACAATATATTCACTTTATCCTTTAATTGTGAACACTGACAAAGCTAGCTGAGTTGCAAGGTATCATATTTTAACATATGAATAAATTTTGACTAATTCACTTATATTAGAATAAAGGGCTTTCCAAAGGGTACAATAAGATTCATATATATGTATATATATATTCACTCACCCACCGAGCAACTTCGCATTCGCTAGTGTTATGATTTATAATCTAACCAAATATTATCTTTATCCATTAATGTTAAACATAAGAAATTTTGCAAATTGGCAAAATATCATATTTTTAACATATGAATAGATTTTGACTAATTTACTTGGAATTAGAATAAGGAGCTTCCCGAGAATACGATAAGATTCATATATATGTATATATATTCCTTTACGAGATACTCGCATTAGCTAGTGTTATGATTTATAATCGACCAAATATTATCTTTATCCATTGATGTTAAGCATATAAGCTTGTGCAAATTGGCAAGATCATATTTTAACATGTCAATAGATTTTGACTAATTTACTTATATTAGAATAAGTGCTTTCCAAAGGAGTACAATAAAGATTCATATAGATGTATATATATTCACACACACGGCTTCGCATTCGCTAGTGTTATGATTTATAATCCTAACCAAATATTATCTTTATCCATTAATGTTAAACATAAGAAGATTGTACAAATTGTAAAAATATCATATTTTTAACATATGAATAGATTTTGACTAATTTACTTAGATTAAGAATAAAGGAGCTTTCCAAAAGGGTACAATAAGATTTATATATATGTATATATATTCCCACACACGAGAAACTCGCATTCGCAAGTGTTATGATTTATATTCTAACAAAATATTATCTTTATCCATTGATGTTCAGCATAATAAGCTTGTACAAATTGGCAAGGTATCATATTTTTTAACATATGAATAGATTTTGACTAATTTACTTAGATTATAATAAGGGCTTTCCAAAGGGGTACAATAAAGATTCATATATATGTATATATAATCACACACACATGAGCAACTTCGCGTTAAGCTAGTGTTATGATTTATAATCTAACAATATATTCACTTTATCCTTTAATGAGTAAACATAATAAAGATATTTTCGTGATTGCAGAGTATCATATTTTTAACATATGAATAGATTTTGACTAATTTACTTGATTAGAATAGGGCTATCAAAGGGATACAATAAAGATTGATATATATGTATATATATTCACACACACAGGAAACAACTACGCATTCGCTAGTGTTATGATTTATAATCCTAATCAAATATTATCTTTATCCATTAATGTTAAACATAATAAGCTTATTACAAATTGGCAAAGGAATCATATTTTTAACATATGAATATATTTTGACTAATTTACTTAGATTAGAATAAGGAGCTTTCCATAGAGGTAATAAATATTCATATATATGTATCCATAATCCACACACATGAGCAACTCGCATTAAGCTAGTGTTATGATTTATAATCTAACAATATATTCACTTTATCCTTTAATTGTAGACATAATAAGCTTGTACAAAGTGGCAAGGTACCATATTTTTAACATATGGGCAATTTTGACTAATTTACTTATATTACAATAAGGAGCTTTCCAAAGTACAATAAAGATTCATATATATGTATATATATTCACTCACCACGAGCAGCTTCGTTCGCTAGTGTTATGATTTATAATCTAACCAAATATTATCTTTATCCATTAATCTTAAACATAAGAAAATTGTACAAATTGTAAAATATCATATTTTTTAACATATGAATAGATTTTAGAAGAAATTATTTATAGATTAGAATAAGAGGCTTTCCAAAGGGGTACAATAAAGATTCATATATATCATATATATATTCACACACACGAGAAAACTCGCATTCGCTAGTGTTATGATTTATAATCTGACCAAATATTATCTTTTATCCATTGATGTTAAGCATAAGCTTGTGCAAATTGGCAAAGGTATCATATTTTTAACATATGAATAGATTTTGATAATTTACTTATATTAGAATAAGGGAGCTTTCCAAAGGGTACAATAAAGATTCATATAGATGTATATATATTCACACACACGAGAAACGCTAGCATTAAATCTAGTGTTATGATTTATAATCTAACCAAATATTATCTTTATCCATTAATGTTAAACATAAGAAGATTGTACAAATTGGCAAAATATCATATTTTTTAACATATGAATAGATTTTGACTAATTTACTTAGATTAGAATAAGGGCTTTCCAAAGGGGTACAATAAAGATTTATATTTATGTATATATATTCCCACACACGAGAAACTCGCATTCGCAAGTGTTATGATTTATATTCTAACAAAATATTATCTTTATCCATTGATGTTCCAGCATAATAAGCATGCAAATTGGCAAGAGTATCATATTTTTTAACATATGAATAGATTTTGACTAATTGCTAGATTATAATAAGGGCTTTCAAGAATTTACAATAAAGATTCATATATATGTATATATAATCACACACATACAGGCTCAACTTCCGCACATTCGCTAGTGTTATGATTATAATCTAACAATATATTCACTTTATCCTTTAATGGTAAACATAATAGCTGGTACAAATTTGCAAGGTATCATATTTTTAACATATGAATAGATTTTGACTAATTTACTTAGATTAGAATAAGGGCTTTCCAAAGGGATACAATAGGAATTGATATATATGTATATATATTGCACACACGAAGCAACTTCGCATTCGCTAGTGTTATGATTTATAATCTAATCAAATATTATCTTTATCCATTAATGTTAAACATAATAAGCTTGTGCAAATTGGCAAGGAAACATATTTTTTAACATATGAATATATTTTGACTAATTTACTTAGATTAGAATAAGGGATTTCCATAGGGGTACAATAAATATTCATATATATGTATCTATAATCACACACATGAGCAACTCGCATTCTCTAGTGTTATGATTTATAATCTAACAATATATTCACTTTATCCATTTATGGAAAACATAATAAGCTTGTACAAATTTGCAAGGTATCATATTTTTTAACATATGAATGAGATTTTCACTAATTTACTTAGATTAGAATAAGGGCTTTCCAAGAGATACAATAAATATTGATATACGTATATATATTCACACACACGAGGAACTCGCGCATTTCGCTAGTGTTGTGATTTATAATCTAACAAATATTATCTTAATCCATTAATGGTAAAAACATAATAAGCTTGTGCAAATTACTTGAGAATCATATTTTTAACATATGAATATATTTTGACGCTAATTACCATGAATTAGAATAAGGGCTTTCCATGAGTCTGATAAATATTCATATATATGTATCGTAATGCACACATGTTCAACTCGCATTCGCTAGTGTTACATGATTTATAATCTAACAATATATTCACTTTATCCTTTAATTGTAGACATAATAAGCTAGTACAAAGAGATTTTTAAGGTATCATATTTTTAACATATGAATAAATTTTGACTAATTTACTTATATTAGAATAAGGGCTTTCCAAAAGGGTACAATAAAGATTCATATATATGTATATATATTCACTCACACGAGCAACTCGCATTCGCTAGTGTTATGATTTATAATCTAACCAAATATTATCTTTATCCATTAATGTTAAACATAAGAAAATTTTACAAATTGGCAAAATATCATATTTTTTAACATATGAATAGATTTGCAACTAATTTACTTAGATAGAATAAGGCTTTAAAGGGAGTACAATAAAGATTCATATATATGTATATATATTCACACACACGAGACATACTCGCATTCGCTAGTGTTATGATTTATAATCTGACCAAATATTATCTTTATCCATTGATGTTAAAAATAATAGCTTGTGCAAATTAGCCCAAGTATCATATTTTTAACATATCAATAGATTTTGACTAATTTACTTATATTAGAATAAGTGCTTTCAAAAGTACAATAAAGATTCATATAGATGTATATATTCACACACGAGAAACTCGCATTCGCTAGTGTTATGATTTATAATCTAACCAAATATTATCTTTATCCATTAATATTAAACATAAGAAAGATTGTACAAATTGGCAAAAATATCATATTTTAACATATGAATAGATTTTGACTAATTTATAGATTAGAATAAGGGCTTTCCAAAGGGAGTGATAAGATTTATATATATGTATATATTCCACTACGAGAAACTCGCATTACTTAAAGTGTTACTTGATTTATATTCTAACAAAATATTATCTTTATCCATTGATGTTCGACATAATAGCTTGTACAAATTGGCGAAGGTATCATATTTTTAACATATGAATAGATTTTGACTAATTGCTTAGATTATAATAGGCTTTCCAAAGGGTACAATAAAGATTCATATATATGTATATATAATCACACACATGAGCAACTGTATTATTCTAGTGTTATGATTTATAAATCTAACAATATATTCACTTTATCCTTTAATGGTAAAAACATAATAAGATGGTACAAATTTGCAAGAGTATCATATTTTTAACATATGAATAATTTGACTAATTTACTTAGATTAGAATAAGAGGGCTATCAAGGATACAATAAGGTGATATATATGTATATATATTCACACACACGAACAACTTCGCATTCGCTAGTGTTATGATTTATAATCTAATCAAATAACCATCTTTATCCATTAATGTTAAACATAATAAACATTGCAAATTGGCAAGGAATCATATTTTTAACATATGAATATATTTTGACTAATTTACTTAGATTAGAGGCAAGGGCTTTCCATAGAGGTACAATAAATATTCATATATATGTATCCACATAATCACACAACATGAAGCGGCTTCGCGTCGCTAGTGTTATGATTTATAATCTAACAATATATTCACTTTATCCTTTAATTGTAAGACATAATAAGCTTGTACAAGTGGCAAGGTACCATATTTTAACATATGAATAAATTTTGGCTAATTTATATTACAATGAGGCTTTCCAAAGGAATTTTAATAAAGATTCATATATATGTATATATATTCACTCCACTACGAGCAACTCGCGTCGCTAGTATTTATGATTTATAATCTAACCAAATATTATCTTTATCCATTAATCTTAAACATAAGAAAATTGTACAAATTGGCAAAATATCATATTTTTAACATGAATAGATTTTGACTAATTTATAGGTGAATAAGGGCTTTCAAAGGGTACAATAAGATTCATATATATGTATATATATTCACACACACGAGAAACTCGCATTCGCTAGTGTTATGATTTATAATCTGACCAAATATTATCTTTATCCATTGATGTTAAGCATAATAAGCTTGTGCAAATTGGCAAGGTATCATATTTTTTAACATATGAATAGATTTTGACTAATTTACTTAGATTAGAATAAGGGCTTTCCAAAAGGGTACAATAAAGATTCATATATATGTATATATATTCACACACGCGCGCATTCGCTAGTGTTATGATTTATAATCTAACCAAATATTATCTTTATCCATTAATGTTAAACATAAGAAGATTGTACAAATTGGCAAAATATCATATTTTTTAACATATGAATAGATTTGACTAATTTATAGATTAGAATAAGGGCTTTCCAAAGAAAGTCTGATAAAGATTTATATTTATCATATATGTTCCAGCACCACTGAGAAACTTAAACGTTCGCAAGTGTTATGATTTATGTTCTAACCAAATATTTATCTTTATCCATTGATATTCCATTTATAATAAACATGCAAATTGGCAAGGTATCATATTTTTAACATATAGAATAGATTTTGACTAATTTACTTAGATTATAATAAGGAGCTTTCAAAGAGGTACAATAAGGGTCCATATATGTATATATAATCACACACATGAAGCGACTTCGCATTCGCTAGTGTTATGATTTATAATCTAACAATATAATTACTTTATCCTTTAATGGTAAACATAATAAATTTGGTACAAATTTGCAAGGTATCATAATTTTTTAACATATGAATAGATTTTGACTAATTTACTTAGATTAGAATAAGGGCTTTCCAAAGGGATACAATAAAATTGATATATATGTATATATATTCACACACACGAGCAACTTCGCGTTCGCTAGTGTTATGATTTATAATCTAATCCGATATTTATCTTTATCGTAATGTTAAACATAGCAAGCTTGTACAGATTAGCAGGAAACATATTTTTTTTTAACATATGAATATATTTTAAAACCTAATTTACTTAGATTAGAATAAAGGGTTTCCATGAGGTACAATAAATATTCATATATATGTATCTATAATCCACACACATAAGAGCAGCTTCGCATTCTCTAGTGTTATGATTTATAATCTAACAATATATTCACTATCCCATTTATGGAAAACATAATAAGCTTGTACAAATTTGCAAGGTATCATATTTTTTAACATATGAATAGATTTTCACTAATTTACTTAGATTAGAATAAGGGCTTTCCAAAGAGATACAATAAATATTGATATATACGTATATATATTCACACACACGAGGAACTCGCATTCGCTAGTGTTGTGATTTATAATCTAACCAAATATTATCTTAATCCATTAATGGTAAACATAATAAGCTTGTGCAAATTGCCAAGGAATCATATTTTTTAACATATGAATATATTTTGACTAATTTACTTAGATTAGAATAAAGGGGCTTTCCATAGGGTACAATAAATATTCATATATATGTATCATAATCACACACACTTGAGCAACTCGCATTCGCTAGTGTTATGATTTATAATCTAACAATATATTCACTTTATCCTTTAATTGTAGACATAATAAGCTAGTACAAAGTTGCAAGGTATCATATTTTTTAACATATGAATAAATTTTGACTAATTTACTTATATTAGAATAAGGGCTTTCAAAGGGTACAATAAAGATTCATATATACTGTATATATATTCACTCCACTACCACGACAACTTCGCGTCGCTAGTGTTATGATTTATAATCTAACCAAATATTATGCTGTCATTAATGTTAAACATAGAAAATTTTACAAGAATTGGCAAAATATCATATTTTTTAACATATGAATAGATTTGACCCATTACTTGGAGTGGGAAAAGAGCTTTCCCAAAGGGGTACAATAAGATTCATATATATGTATATATATATTCACACACAAGTACTCGCGTTAAGCTAGTGTTATGATTTATAATGACCAAATATTATCTTTATCCATTGATGTTAGCATAATAGCTTGTGCAAATTAGAGTATCATATTTTTTTAACATATCAATAGATTTTGACTAAATTTTACTTATATTAGAATAAGTGCTTTCCAAAAGTCTGATAAAGATTCATATAGATGTATATATTCACACCTGCGAGAAACTGCGCATTAAGCTAGTGTTATGATTTATAATCTAACCAAATATTATCTTTATCCATTAATGTTTAAAACATAGAATTTGTACAAATTGGCAAAATATCATATTTTTTAACATATGAATGGGTTTGACTAATTTACTTAGAATTAGAATAAGGGCTTCAAAGGGGTACAATAAAGATTTATATTTATGCATATATATTCCCACACACGAGAAACTCAGATTCGTTAAGTAAGTTATGATTTGATATTCTAACAAAATATTATCTTTATCCATTGATGTTCGCAAGATAATAAGCTTGTGCAAATTGGCAAGGTATCATATTTTTTAACATATGAATAGATTTTGACTAATTTACTTAGATTATAATAAGGGCTTTCCAAAGAGGTACAATAAAGATTCATATATATGTATATATAATCACACACATGAGCAACTCGCATTCGCTAGTGTTATGATTTATAATCTAACAATATATTATACTTTATCCATTAATGTTAAACATAATAAGCTGGTACAAATTTGCACGGTATCATATTTTTTAACATATGAATAGATTTCCACTAATTTACTTAGATTAGAATAAGGGCTTTCCAAAGGATACAATAAAGATTGATATATGTATATATTCACACACACGAGCAACTCGCATTCTCGCTAGTGTTATGATTTATAATCTAATCAAATATTAATCTTATCCATTAATGTTAAACATAATAAGCTTGTAAATTGGCAAGGAAACATATTTTTAACATATGAATATATTTTGACTAATTTACTTCTAGGATTAGAATAAGGGATTTATGTGGGTACAATAAATATTCATATATATGTATCTATAATCACACACATGAGCAACTCGCATTCTCTAGTGTTATGATTTATAATCTAACAATATATTCACTTTATCCATTTATGGAAAACATAATAAGCTTGTACAAATTTGCAAGGTATCATATTTTTTAACATATGAATAGATTTTCACTAATTTACTTAGATTAGAATAAGGGCTTTCCAAAAGAGATACAATAAATATTGATATATACGATATATATTCACACATGGTAGAACTCGCATTCGCTAGTGTTGTGATTTATAATCTAACCAAATATTATCTTAATCCATTAATGGTAAACATATTGCTTGTGCAAATTGCCAAGAATCATATTTTTAACATATGAATATATTTTGACTAATTTACTTAGATTAGAATAAGGGCTTTCCATAGGGGTACAATAAATATTCATATATATGTATCCATAATCACACATGAGCAACTCGCATTCGCTAGTGTGTTATGATTTATAATCTAACAATATATTCACTTTATCCTTTTAATTGTAGACACAAGCTAGTACAAAGTTGCAAGGTATCATATTTTAACATATGAATTTTGACTAATTTACTTATATTAGAATAAGGGCTTTCCAAAAGGGTACAATAAAGATCTTCATATATATGTATATATATTCACTCACACGGAAAGCAACTCAAGATTCGCTAGTGTTATGATTACAATCTAACCAAATATTATCTTTATCCATTAATGTTAAACATAAGAAAATTTTACAAATTGGCAAAATATCATATTTTTTAACATATGAATAGATTTTGACTAATTTACTTAGATTAGAATAAGGGCTTCCCAAAGGGGTACAATAAAGATTCATATATATGTATATATATTCACACACACGAGATACTCGCATTCGTTTTAGTGTTAAGGATTTATAATCCGACCAAATATTATCTTATCCATTGATGTTACAATAAGCTTGTGCAAATTGGCAAGGTATCATATTTTTTAACATATCAATAGATTTTGACTAATTTACTTATATTAGAATAAGTGCTTTCCAAAAGGGTACAATAAAGATTCATATAGATGTATATATTCACACACACGAAACTCCGTGATTCGCTTAGTGTTATGATTTATAATCTAACCAAATATTATCTTTATCCATTAATGTTAAACATAAGAAGATTGTACAAATTGGCAAAATATCATATTTTTTAACATATGAATAGATTTTGACTAATTTACTTAGATTAGAATAAGGGCTTTCCAAAGGGGTACAATAAAGATTTATATATATGTATATATATTCCCACACACGAGAAACTCGCATTCGCAAGTGTTATGATTTATATTCTAACAAAATATTATCTTTATCCATTGATGTTCAGCATAATAAGCTTGTGCAAATTGGCAAGGTATCATATTTTTTAACATATGAATAGATTTTGACTAATTTACTTAGATTATAATAAGGGCTTTCCAAAGGGGTATTAACAAAGATTCATATATATGTATATATAATCACACATTATGAGCAACTCGCATTCGGCTAGTGTTATGATTTATAATCTAACAATATATTCACTTTATCCTTTAATGGTAAACATAATAAGATATATTAAATTTGCAAGGTATCATATTTTTAACATATGAATAGATTTTGACTAATTTACTTAGATTAGAATAAGGGCCATCCAAAGGATACAATAAAGATTGATATATATGTATATATATTCACACACACGAGCAACTCGAGATTCGCTATGTTATGATTTATAATCTAATCAAATATTATCTTTTATCCATTAATGTTAAATATAATAAGCTTTTGTGCAAATTGGCAAGGAATCATATTTTTAACATATGAATATATTTTGACTAATTTACTTAGATTAGAATAAGGGCTTCCATAGGGTACAATAAATATTCATATATGTATCCATAATCACACACATGAGCAACTCGCATTCGCTTAGTGTTATGATTTATAATCTAACAATATATTCACTTTATCCTTTAATCAGAGACATAATGCTTGTACAGTGGCAAGGTACCATATTTTTTAACATATGAATAAATTTTGACTAATTTACTTATATTACAATAAGGGCTTTCCAAAAGGGTACAATAAAGATTCATATATATATATATATTCAATTATCTGAGCAACTCGTGATTCGCTAGTGTTATGATTTATAATCTAATCCAAATATTATCTTTATCCATTAATGTTAAACATAAGAAAATTGTACAAATTGGCAAAATATCATATTTTTTTAACATATGAATAGATTTTGACTAATTTACTTAGATTAGAATAAGGGCTTTCCAAAGGGGTACAATAAAGATTCATATATATGTATATATATTCACACACACGCAGAAACTCGTGATTCGCTAGTGTTATGATTTATAATCGACCAAATATTATCTTTATCCATTGATGTTAAGATAATGAAGCTTGTGCAAATTGGCAAGGTATCATATTTTTTAACATATGAATAGATTTTGACTAATTTACTTATATTAGAATAAGGGCTTTCCAAAAGGGTACAATAAAGATTCATATAGATGTATATATATTCACACACACGAAACTCGTAGATTCGCTAGTGTTATGATTTATAATCTAACCAAATATTATCTTTATCCATTAATGTTAAACATAAGAAGATTGTGTTAAATTGGCAAATACTATTTTTTAATATATAAATAGATTTTTTGACTAATTTACTTAGATTAGAATAAGGGCTTCAAAGGGGTACAATAAAAGATTTATACTTATGTATATATATTCCCACACACGAAACCGTGACTCGCAAGTGTTATGATTTATATTCTAACAAAATATTATCTTTATCCATTGATGTTTCGAAGATAATAAGCTTGTGCAAATTGGCAAGGTATCATATTTTAACATATGAATAGATTTTTGACTCAATTTACTTAGATTATAATAAGGGCTTTCCAAAGAGGTACAATAAAGATTCATATATATGTATATATAATCACACACATGAGCAACTTCCAGATTCGCTAGTGTTATGATTTATAATCTAACAATATATATTCACTTTATCCTTTAATGGTAAAAATATAATAAGCTGGTAATAAATTCAGAAGGTATCATATTTTTTAACATATGAATAGATTTTGACTAATTTACTTAGATTAGAATAAGGGCTTTCCAAAGGGATACAATAAAGATTGATATATATGTATATATATTCACACACACGAGCAACTCGCATTCGCTAGTGTTATGATTTATAATCTAATCAAATATTATCTTTATCCATTAATGTTAAACATAATAAGCTTGTGCAAATTGGCAAGGAAACATATTTTTTAACATATGAATATATTTTGACTAATTTTACTTAGATTAGGTCAAGGGATTTATTGTGGGTACAATAAATATTCATATATATGTATCTATAATCACACACATGAGCAACTCGCATTCTCTCTAGTGTTATGGATTTATAATCTAACAATATATTCACTTTATCCATTTATGGAAAACATAATAAGCTTGTACAAATTTGCAAGGTATCATATTTTTTAACATATGAATAGATTTTCACTAATTTACTTAGATTAGAATAAGGGCTTTCCAAAGAGATACAATAAATATTGATATATACGTATATATATTCACACACGAGAACTCGCATTCGCTTAGTGTTGTGATTTATAATCTAACCAAATATTATCTTAATCCACAATTTAAACATAATAAGCTTGTGCAATTGCCAAGGAATCATATTTTTAACATATGAATATATTTTGACTAATTTACTTAGATTAGAATAAGGGCTTTCCATAGGGGTACAAATATTCATATATATGTATCCATAATCACACACATGAGCAATCAGACTGCTAGTGTTATGATTTATAATCTAACAATATATTCACTTTATCCTTTAATTGTAGACATAATAAGCTAGTACAAAGTTGCAAGGTATCATATTTTTTAACATATGAATAAATTTTGACTAATTTACTTATATTAGAATAAGGGCTTTCCAAAAGGGTACAATAAAGATTCATATATATGCAGTTATGTATATTCACTAATACGAGCAACTCAGATTCGCTAGTGTTATGATTTATAATCTAACCAACATTATCTTTTATCCATTAATGTTAAACATAAGAAATTTTACAAATCGCAAAATATCATATTTTTTAACATATGAATAGATTTTGACTAATTACTTTAGATTAGAATAAGGGCTTCCTAAAGGGGTACAATAAAGATTCATATATATGTATATATATTCACACACGAGATACTGCGATTCGCTAGTGTTTTTTTTTTTTTTTTTTTTTTTTTAAGTGATTTATAATCTGACCAACATATCTTTATCCATTGATGTTAAGCATAATAAGCTTGTGCAAATTGGCAAGGTATCATATTTTTTAACATATCAATAGATTTTGACTAATTTTACTTATATTAGAATAAGTGCTTTCCAAAAAGGTACAATAAAGATTCATATAGATGTATATATATTCACACATCGAAACCTCGCATTCGCCAGTTATGATTTATAATTCAACCAAATATTATCTTTTATCCATTAATGTTAAACATAAGAAGATTGTACAAATTGGCAAAATATCATATTTTTTAACATATGAATAGATTTTGACTAATTTACTTAGATTAGAATAAGGGCTTCCAAAGGGTACACAAAGATTTATATATATGTATATATTCCCAATTACACTTAGAAACTCTCGCATCTTCGCAAGGTTATATTTATATTCTAACAAATATTATTATCTTTATCCATTGATGTTCAGCATAATAAGCTTGTACAAATTGGCAAGGTATCATATTTTTTAACATATGAATGATTTTGACTAGTTTACTTAGATTATAATAAGGGCTTTAAAGGTACAATAAAGATTCATATACGATATATAATCACACACATGAGCAATCAGATTCGGCTAGTGTTATGATTTATAATCTAACAATATATCTACTTTATCCTTTTAATGGTAAACATAATAAGATGGTACAAATTTGCAAGGTATCATATTTTTTAACAACATATGAATAGATTTTGACTAATTCTACTTAGATTAGAATAAGGGCTATCCAAAGGGACAATAAAGATTGTTATATATGTATATATATTCACACACATTTGAGCAACTCGTGATTCGCTTAGTGTTATGATTTATAATCTAATCAAATATTATCTTTATCCATTAATGTTAAACATAATAAGCTTGTGCAAATTGGCAAGGAATCATATTTTTTAACATATGAATATATTTTATCTAATTTACTTAGATTAGAATAAGGGGCTTATTATAGTACAATAAAATATTCATATATATGTATCTATAATCACACACATGAGCAACTCAGACTTTCTAAAGTGCTATGATTTATAATCTAACAATATATTCACTTTATCCTTTAATGGTAAACATAATAAGCTTGTACAAAGTGGCAAGGTATCATATTTTTTAACTTATGAATAAATTTTGACTAATTTACTTAGATTAGAATAAGGGCTTTCCAAAAGGGTACAATAAAGATTCATATATATGTATATATATTCACACACACGAGCAACTCTCATTCGCTAGTGTTATGATTTATAATCTAACCAAATATTATCGTTATCCATTAACGTTAAACATAAGAAGATTGTACAAATTGCAAATACTATATTTTTTTAACATATGAATAAATTTTGACTAATTTACTAGATTAGAATAAGGGCTTTCCAAAGGTACAATAAAGATTCATATATATGTATATATATTCACACACATCGGTGAAACTTCCGTGATCTCGCTAGTGTTATGATTTATAATCTAACCAAATATTATATTTATCCATCATGTTCAAAGATAATAAGCTTGTGCAAATTGGCAAGGTATCAAATTTTTTAACATATGAATAGATTTTGACTAAGTTACTTAGATTAGAATAAGGGCTTTCCAAAGGGGTACAATAAATATTCATATATATGTATATATAATCACACACATGAGCAACTCGCATTCGCTAGTGTTATGGATTTATAATCTAACTAAATATTATCAGTATCCATTAACGTTAAACATAAGAAGATTTGTGCCAAATTCAGCAAAATATCATATTTTTTAACACATGAATAGATTTTGACTAATTTACTTAGATTAGAATAAGGGCTTTCCAAAGGGTACAATAAATATTCATATATGTATCTATAATCACACATGAGCAACTCGTATTCTCTATATGGATTTATAATCTAACAAATATATCCACTTTATCCTTTAATGGTAAACATATAATAAGCTTGTACAAATTTGGTAAGGTATCATATTTTTAACATATGAATAGATTTTGACTATCTTACTTAGATTAGAATAAGGGTCAAAGGGATACAATAAATATTGATATATACGATATATATCTTCACACACACGAGGAACTCTCGTGATTCGCTGTTGTTATGATTTATAATCTAACCAAATATTATCTTAATCCATTAATGGTAAACATAATAAGCTTGTGCAAATTTCAAATGAATCATATTTTTTAACATATGAATATATATTGACTAATTTACTTAGATTAGAATAAGGGCTTTCCATAGGGGTACAATAAATATTCATATCTATGTAATTATAATCACACACATGAGCAACTCGCATTCGCTAGTGTTATGATTTATAATCTAACAATATATTCACTTTATCCTTTAATTGTAGACATAATAAGTTTGTACAAAGTGGCAAGTTATCATATTTTTTAACATATGAATAAATTTTGACTAATTTACTTATATTAGAATAAGGGCTTTCCAAAAGGGTACAATAAAGATTCATATATATGTATATATATTCACTCACACGAGCAACTCGCATTCGCTAGTGTTATGATTTATAATCTAATCAAATATTATTTTTATCCATTAATGTTAAACATAATAAGCTTGTGCAAATTGGCAAGGAATCATATTTTTTAACATATGAATATATTTTGGATAATTAACTTAGATTAGAATAAGGGCTTTGCATAGGGGTACATTAAATATTCATATATATGTATCTATATTCACACACATGAGCAACTCGCATTCTCTAGTGTTATGATTTATAATCTAACAATATATTCACTTTATCCTTTTAATGGTAAAATATAAGAAGCTTTGTACAAATGGCAAGGTATCATATTTTTTAACTTATGAATAAAATTTGACTAATTTACTTAGATTAGTAATACGGGCTTTAAAGGTACAATAAAGATTCATATATATGTATATATATTCACACACATCGATCAACTCGCATTCGCTAGTGTTAAGGATTTATAATCTAACCAAATATTATCTATCCATTAATGGAAACATAAGAAGATTGTGTACAAATTGGCAAAATATCATATTTTTGACATATGAATAGATTTTGACTAATTTACTTAGATTAGAATAAGGGCTTTCAAAGGGTACACAAAGATTTATATATATGTATATATATTCCCACACACGAAACTCAGATTCAAGTATGTTATGATTTATAATCTAACAAAATATTATCTTTATCCATTGATGTTCAGCATAATACAGTAAATTAAGTAAGGTATCATATTTTAACATATGAATAGATTTTGACTAATTTACTTAGATTATAATAAGGGCTTTCCGGTACAATAAAGATTCATATATATGTATATATAATCACACACATGAGCAACTCGCATTCGCTTAGTGTTAGTGATTTATAATCTAACAATCTTTTCACTTTATCCTTTAATGAGAAAACATAATAAGCCGGTACAAATTCTGCAAGGTATCATATTTTTAACATATGAATAGATTTTGACTAATTTACTTAGATTAGAATAAGGCTCTAAAGGATACACAAAGATTGTGATATGCTGCAAAAGGTTCACACATATTTAAACTCAGATTGCTTATAAGAAGGATTTATACCCAATCAAATATTATCTATATCCATTAATGTTAAACATAATGTTTGTGCAATTCAAGTAAGGAATCATATTTTTAACATATGAATATATTATTTTGACTAATTTACTTAGATTAGAATATGGCTTCCATAGGGTAATAATAAATATTCATATATATGTACTCATAATCACACACATGAGCAACTCGCATTCTTCTAGTAAGTTATGATTTATAATCTAACAATATATTCACTTTATCCTTTAATGGTAAACATAATAAGCTTGTACAAAGTGGCAAGGTATCATATTTTTTAACTTATGAATAAATTTTGACTAATTTACTTAGATTAGAATAAGGGCTTTCCAAAAGGGTACAATAAAGATTCATATATATGTATATATATTCACCCACACGAGCAACTCTTTATCGCTAGTGTTATGATTTATAATCTAAATCCAAATATTATCATATCCATTAACGTTAAATACAAGAAGATTGTACAAATTGGCTAAACACATATTTTTTTAACATATGAATAGATTTTGACTCAATTTACTTAGATGAATAAGGGCTTTCAAAGGGGTAATATAAAGATTCATATATATGTATATATATTCACACACATTCCAGAAACTCGCATTCAAGTAGTGTTATGATTTATATTCAACCAAATATTATATTTATCCATTGATGTTCCTCAAGATAATAAGCTTGTGCAAATTGGCAAGGTATCAAATTCTTTTTAACATATGAATAGATTTTATCTTAATTTACTTAGATTAGAATAAGGGCTTCAAAGGGGTACAATAAATATTCATATATATGTATATATAATCACACACATGAGCAACTCAGATTCGCTAGTGTGTTATGATTTATAATCTAACAATATATTCTCTTTTATCGTCCTTTAATGAAACATAATAAGCTCAAATAAATTTGCAAGGTATCATATTTTTTAACATATGAATAGATTTTGACTAATTTACTTAGATTAGAATAAGGGCTTTCCAAAGGGATAATAAATATTGATATATACGATATATATTCACACACATCGAGGAATTCGCATTCGCTAAAGTGTTAATGATTTATAATCTAACCAAATATTATCTTAATCCATTAATGGTAAACATAATAAGCTTGTGCAAATTGCAAATGAATCATATTTTTTAACATATGAATATATATTGACTAATTTACTTAGATTAGAATAAGGGCTTTCCATAGGGGTACAATAAATATTCATATATATGTATCCATAATCACACACATGAGCAACTCGCATTTGCTAGTGTTATGATTTATAATCTAACAATATATTCACTTTATCCTTTAATTGTAGACATAATAAGCTTGTACAAAGTGGCAAGGTATCATATTTTTTAACATATGAATAAATTTTGACTAATTTACTTAGATTAGAATAAGGGCTTTCCAAAAAGGTACAATAAAGATTCATATATATGTATATATATCTTCACCACACGAGCAACTCGCATTCGCTTAGCAAGTTGCTATACTTATAATCTAACCAAATATTATCTTCCATTAATGTTAAACATAAGAAGATTGTACAAATTACAAATATCATATTTTTTAACATATGAATAGATTTTGACTAATTTACTTAGATTAGAATAAGGGCTTTCCAAAGGGGTACAATAAAGATTCATATATATGTATATATATTCACACACACGAGAAACTCGCATTGGCTAGTGTTATGATTTATAATATGACCAAATATTATCTTTATCCATTGATGTTAAGCATAACAAGCTTGTGCAAATTGGCAAGGTATCATATTTTTTAACATATGAATAGATTTTGACTAATTTACTTAGATTAGAATAAGGGCTTTCCAACGGGGTACAATAAAGATTCATATATATGTATATATAATCACACACATCTGCAACTCGCATTCGCTAGTGGTATGATTTATAATCTAACAATATAATCACTTTATCCTTTAATGATAAACATAATAAGCTGGTACAATTTTGCAAGGTATCATATTTTTTAACATATGAATAGATTTTGACTAATTTACTTAGATTAGAATAAGGGCTTTACAAAGGGGTACAATAAATATTGATATATACGTATATATATTCACACACACGAGGAACTCGCATTCGCTAGTGTTATGATTTATAATCTAACCAAATATTATCTTAATCCATTAATGGTAAACATAATAAGCTTGTGCAAATTGCCAAGGAATCATATTTTTTAACATATGAATATATTTTGACTAATTTACTTAGATTAGAATAAAGGCTTTCCATAGGGGTACAATAAATATTCATATATATGTATCCATAATCTCACACATGAGCAACTCGCATTCGCTAGTGTTATGATTTATAATCTAACAATATATTCACTTTATCCTTTAATTGTAGACATAATAAGTTTGTACAAAGTGGCAAGTTATCATATTTTTTAACATATGAATAAATTTTGACTAATTTACTTATATTAGAATAAGGGCTTTCCAAAAGGGTGTACAATAAAGATTCATATATATGTATATATATTCACTCATTACGAAAGCAACTCGTGATTCGCTTAGTGTTATGATTTATAATCTAATCAAATATTATTTTTTTATCCATTAATGTTAAATATAATAAGCTTGCAGTAAATTGGCAAGGAATCATATTTTTTAACATATGAATATATTTTGACTAATTTACTTAGATTAGAATAAGGGCTTTGCATAGGGGTACAATAAATATTCATATATATGTATCTATAATCACACACATGAGCAACTCGCATTCTCTAGTGTTATGATTTATAATCTAACAATATATTCACTTTATCTGTGACACCCCAAAACCCGGGGGTCCCATTGACTACCGTCAACCTGCGAAAACCTGTATGTCTCATATCATGAGACCCATACATGAGTAAAATGGCCCAATAGGGCCCATCATCATACTCGTCCATACGGTTACAAGACCATACATTTCTATAGATCTAAGAGTTATTACATCACTCCTAATACAAAACATATATTAAGACTTTCAGTCGCTCTAATATATACACAAAACAAGAATCAAGGCCACATCCGCCCGCTCATAATCCCGGCTCCTAAGGAGTGGTCAGTTCCGTCCAGACCACCTGCACTGGGAAGGGGGTCCCACGACGGTGAGCTAACCCAGCAGAGATAAATCCTATATGGCTATTTCCCTACCTAGGTGCAAATGCAAATGATCATTTCACTACCAAACCCACAACCAATCCGCATACACGTTATCCTATCATGGAAAAATCTACATGCATGTATGAGACGACACCGTACATGGCTCCAAGTAATCGGGTCAACTCTTCAATTCCACCACTCCAACGCAAGTGCCAATGGGAAATCGTAAGACGAGTCAATCTCGAATTTGATCCTTACAACTCGCAGTCTATGGATATTTATTTGATCGCTTCGCGTCTTTAGGCAAATGTAACTTTTCTGTGGTCTCAACGCTGGCCCTTACACTTCTCCGACATTTTCGGCTTTCACGGCGGGATACGCTGCCTTAACCGTGTTTTTCGTGTTTTTCACCCGAGGGGGTATCTATCCCCACTTGCTACGCCCGACACATTTTATTTTCCATTCGCTTAACACTATGGAACTCAATTTGACTTCGTCCCATTCCCAAGCCCACACGATTCAACACCAAATGCAGTGCAAAATCAGTACCATGTACACACTCTCATGTAATGTGGTGTTACCGCACACCAATGTAATGCAATTTGTGCCATCGCATCAAACCCATGACCAATGTGTACGAAAAACCTCTACATGGACATTCTACATAATCGTACATTATGTGTGCTATGAATACCGATGTTCAATGCACACAAATATTTCATATATTTAACATACATGCAGTCATGTTAATATTCCACATATTCAAGTCAGTACATCACATAAGCATGCACTAACCAGATTAGTTCCAGAAAATTCTGCACGGCATTCATTCAAGTAATAACAAGCCAACTTTGATTTTCAGTCTTAAAACTCAGAAAAACAAACAGCACATCCAAAAACATGCAATAACCATATAAGTTCCAGAGAATTCTGCATGTTAATATTCACAATTCCCGCATGTTATTCATCAGTCAGTTGTCCTTATGAGTTCTGCATGTTAACATTCACAATCTGAATTAATATTCATAATTCTGCATGTTATTCATCAATCATCAGTTCCAGGAAAAGTTCTGCATACAATCATGCATGAAAGCCTCCATAAAATTCTGCATGTTTTTCATGCATACAAAAATACACCAAACTGAGTTTTTCTTCAGTATAAAAAAAACCTAGAACATTCTGCATGTTAGTCATGCATACAAGGATACACCAAACTGAGTTTTCTTTGATCTAAAAACCTAAAACATTCTGCATGGAAGCCCAGAAATTTCTGCATGTTTTTCATTCATAAAATAATACACCAAATTGAGTTTTCTTCAGTCTAAAAACTCCAGAAATATTCTGCATGTTTGTCATGATGAAAGGATACAATAAAACTGAGTTTTCTTTGATTTAAACACCCAAAACATTCTGCATGAAGCTCCAGAAATTTATGCATGTTTTTCATTCATAAAATAATACACTAGATTGAGTTTTCTTCAGTCTAAAAATCTAGAACATTCTGCATGTTTGTCATGCATGAAAGGATACACAAACTGAGTTTTTCTTTGATCTAAACACCCAAAACATTCTGCATGGAAGCCTGTGAAATTTCTGCATGTTTTTATCTACAAATAATACACCAGATTGAGTTTTCAGTCTAAAACATAGAACATTCTGTGCTGGTCATGCATGAAAGGATACACAAAACTGAGTTTTCTTTGATCTAAACACCCAAAACATTCTGCATGGAAGCCCAGAAATTTCTGCATGTTTTTCATTCATAAAATAATACACCCAATTGGGTTTTCAGTCCTAAAAACCAGAAAAAAAAAAACAGCATGTACAACATCACAAATTCAGTCTTCAAATCCAGAAAATTTAGCAAGTACAACATCACAAATTCAGTCTTAAAACCCAGAAAATTCAGCATGGACAACATCACAAATTCAGCATGTTATCTCTTCAACAATCACATAGCAAACCCCCAACTAAATGCCATTTCCATGGCCCCCAAACAAGGAAATAACCAAAGAGGAAAGATCCTCACCTCTTGAAGTGTGTAGGATCAGTTCTGATCCAATCTGGGGTCTGAAACAAATGGAAAAAAAACTTCCTCCTCCCTTTCTCCTCCTTTCTTTCTTTCTTCTTGTTTTCTTTTCTTCCTTTCTTTCTTTTCTCTTTCTTTCTTTCTTTCTCTTTTCTTTCTTTCTCTTCTTTCTACGAATTGTTTGCCATATCTCTCCTCAAACTACCAAGTTGGTTTGACCTTAGGGAGCCTACCTAACATCCATATTTGTTTGACACTCTGGTCAACTCAAGACCAAGTGTTCTCCATGCCACAATCTCAACCACTTTCATGCTCATGCATGAGGGTGGCTTGACATTTGGCTCCCACCCAAATCATGCAATCCTATGGTATGACACTTGGGCCCATCCATGTGCCAAGTGTCTTCCCATGCAAGTGCCACATGGCAACCCATGATTGGCCCGTCTCTTCTCAAAATATCGCAAACCGATACTAATTCGACGCAGCTCGCTTGGTTCAACTAGATTTCGCGTAGATGATTCTAACGGCGTGATCCGCTTTCACATCCGAGGTCTAGAGAAATATCTAGGTTTTTGTCTGTACTGCCCGGTAAGAATTACCACTCACCATTTTCAAAAAAAAATTTTTTTTTTCCTGGTTTCACATTCTCCCCTTAAAAGAATCATTCCAAATTCCCGTAGATACATACAAACAATCAACCACATGCATATGCAAATAATCATTTAAAACATTAATGACTAGAAAATGCACCTCCTTCAAACAAGAAGGATAGCTGGCGCGCACGTGTCCTCGCGCTCCCATACCACTCTCTCCTCGACTCTACGCGATAACACCTTCACAAGTCTCACAGCCTTCCACGCAAACCCGCCTCGACTATCCATGACACGCGACCGGTCCCTCCTCGGTCCCATCAGCATCAATGTCGCTTCCCCCAATCCACTATATGACTTGGATCCGAGTGTACTCCGAGCATAGAGACGTGAAACACCCATGAACGCTTGACAAACCTTGCGGGCAACGCCTAACCATAAGCAATCGCGCCCACCTCCGAGCACTTCGAAGGGTCCAATGTACCGCGATACAAATTTTCCTCGTTTTCTTCCGAATCTGATCACTCTCTCTTAGGCATCACCTTAAGAAGACATGATCACCCACTCGAACTTCTGGGAGGTCGCCGCCGATATCAACAGAATTTTCATTTCGGGCTCGAGCGCAGCGAGACGCCCGATCATACCCACCTTCTGAGGTGTCTCAATCAAATCTGACCAAAGGATGGAGCCTTCCCACCTCTGTCCAACATATCGGTGGATCGACGATGGCTCCTCGTGAGAGAGCCTCATAAGGTGCCATCTGAATACTCGCTTGATAGCTGTTTATCAGAAAGGTCCCACTAGCGTATGTGCGCCCCAACACTCTCGAGATCCAGACGCATGCTCGTGAAAGGCATGTCCTCTTAAAATCTGAATAGTCCGGCCTGATTGACCATCCGGCTCGAGGATGAAAAGCTGCACTCATCGAAGCTGCGCCCTCATGGCCTTTCGAAACTCTTCTTCCAACTCCAGTCAGAAACCGAGGATCCCGATCCGATACTATGGAGACCGAACTCCATGCAACCGCAGACCATCTCCCGTGATATACAACCTCGCCACCTCCAGAAGGTCATCCGCACGGCCAAAAAATGTGCCGACTTGGTGAGTTGGTCCACTAAACCCTTATCGCATCATGCTTTCGTGACGCCTCGCGGCAAGTGAGTCACAAGTTCATCGCGGATGCGTTCCCACTTCCACCCGCCATTTCCACGTGGTCGGAGTAGCCCGGCCGCCTTTGGTGTCACTCTTGACTCGCCGCATGTGAGACACTGTCGGAAAAAAATCCCCGACATGCCTCTTCATCCAGCTCCAGTAATACCGCGACGGGCGTCATGATACATCTTCGTACACTGGATTTACAGCTGACCTGGGAGTAATGGAACTCCTTGAGGACCTCCTCCCTCAAATCCATCGACTGGGGGACCACAACCCGTCCCCTATACCGAAGACTACTATCTGTGTGGATGGCCCACCTTCTTTCGAGACCTGACCGTGACTCGGCCCCGATGGATACTAGTTCTCGCTGGGCCCGCACCTCGGGACTCTATCACTGGCCGCAGAGACTGCGATAGCCATCATACATCCCAAGGTACTCGAGTCTCCGCTTCATCGCATCGCGCCTGAACCGCCCCACCGCTCGAAAGCATCCGCCATTCCTGAAGCTATACTAGCCAAGATCTCTGCCTTCGGCTAAGCCGCGATCGCCCACCACATTTGCCTTACCCGGGATGGTAACAGCGAAGTCGAATCTTCCAAAAACTCCATCCACCTACGCTGCCTCATGTTGAGGTCTCGCCGCAGGAAGATGTATTTAAGACTTTTATGGTCTGAAAACACCTCGAACTGCTCACCATAAGTAGTGACGCCAAAACTCAGTGGCTAAGACTACTGGCAGCCTAACTCCATGTCACGCGCGGTAATTCTCACGTGATTCTTCAACCGCGAGAACTATAAGCCACAACCTTCCCGGACTGCATCAGAACACACCCTAGTCCTCGTCTTCAAGCATCACAAAGACACCGTACCTCTCGTCCCCCTTCGACCAGAATAGAGCCGAAGTGCTTCCTCTTCAATTCCCCGAACGCCGTCACATGAGTCATCCGACAAACTCACCTCCTTCCGGTCAATTCACATAGCACGCTAGTCGGGAGAAACTCTATAAACCTCTAATACCCCGTCAATCCCAAGAAACTACGATCTCGAAGACCGACTTCGGTCCTCCCTAACTCACATGTACCAACCTCCCGGTCCACCCATCACCCGGTCGGCAACACGGTCCAAGAAACTCCACCCCGCCAGTTGCCAAACCTCGTGACTCATCACCTGCATATAACCGATGATCCTCAAAAGCCGAGTACGATTCTCAAGTGATCCTCATGTCTAATTCGATTGGGAGTAGATCAGATGTCATCAACAAAGACCACCACAAATCGATCTAAATAGGTTGGAACACCCTATTCATGAGGTCCATGAATGCCGCCGGCAGATTCACTAATCCAAAGGGCATCACCAGAACTCAGTGCCGCATACCAAGGCCCTGAACGCCGGCCTTAGGGATGTCCGCCTTAACTCTCAACTATTCAACCAGCTAAGTAAGGTCTATCTTGGAGACTGCGCCCTTCTCGGGGCTGGACAAACAAGTTACCAATCCTCTGTAATGGATAACGACTTGACAGGGTCTCGCTCAACTGCCTCAGAATCGATGCATAGTTGAAGGGTCTTATCCTTCTTTTCGCAAATAGAACCTGAGCACCCCATGGTGGTTATTCAATGAAACCCTGCTCAAGAATCTCCCGTGATCTGACCTCAGCCTCAGAACTCAACCGGCGCCATCCTACGGAAACATAAATAGCGACGTCCCAGATGCAACTCACGTGAAGTCTACATCTCTCTGGAGGTAATCCCGCAGTCATCCGGAAACATATCCTCAGGATTAAACCACCCGAGGTAGACTCATCCCGTCTCACTGCCCTCCGGTGGTAAGGCTAGCTAGCCAACCCGTCATGCCCGCAAGCATCGTGAATGTACATAGTAATGGGTGAAACATCTACTCTATTCCTCAAACACAACACAGTACCGTCTGGGTAGGCTATAACTCATACTGACACCTATGACAACCCATGTGCCACAACTGCCCATCCAGGATGACCTCGAACTCGACATGTCCATGACCAAGGTCCACCGCGGGAGTAGAATCCTGCAGAGATTCTAACTCACATCCCCGACATATCCGATCAATTCTCTCCTTAGTCCCTAGGGGAGAACTCACATGCAATGGCTCGTCTAAGGTCTCAACCTCTAAGCCCAATACTCTCACATAAGATGCAGTAATAAAGGAATGCGATGCACCTGAGTCAAATAACACCCTTACCCACAAGCGAAAGAGCAGGAACGCACTCGAATCACCCACTGATCCGCCGCCTCGCCTTGTGGGAGGCACATAAGACATCGCCGAGCCCCGGGTCCCGGGCCGTACACTCGCTCGACCGACCCATACCGCCCTGCCGCCCGTGAACACTCGATGCTCGTGGTCGCACCCTCGAGACTGATACCTGCCTTCGGCCCACGCTGGGGGTGCGTGAGAACACATCGAGTCCGCTTCATACCCCACCGATGACGGATCAGGTGTCCCCGTCCCGAAACCCCAGACTGGTGACGCCCGCCATGTCCCACGGGATGGCAAGTGGAAACATGTCATCTTCCCTGTACCGATCGGTAACCCTGACCGCCTCGTCCCGCTGGGCGGCCCCGCCCCGAAACCCTCGTGGAACAGGTCTCCCGCTTTCTTTCCCGAGCCCGAAGAAGAACCTTGGCCTCTCTTCTTATTACTAAAGGACCAGGATCTCTGATGCCACGAAAGGCCATCTACCTCTCGCCAATAATCAAGGTCAGACACCATCGAGTCCATATCCAGTAGGTTATGCCCTACAATCTTGCCCTAGATGGACAACTTCGGCCCATCGTTGAACTTCCTGACCTTGGCTGCGTCAATGGCCACATAATCATCGCCAAACGCGGCCAACTCGTGGAATCACACGTACTCCGCATACCATCGCCCTCTCGGTTTCACTCAAGGAACTCTCGGCCTTCGCATTTCTAGCGTAGTTCGGAAAGTACTTCCCCATGAATATCCGCGAAAATCATCCCATGTCATAGTCTCCAAGTCCCCTCGAAGTCGGGACCCACTCCCACCATATCTCGGGACTCACCAAGCCGGAATGAAGCTACTGCGAACTGAGCAGGCATCCGAGGTGATCTCCATAGCCCCGAGAATCCTCTCAACTGACTCAACCAATGGCCTACCATCGGGTCCCTCCTCCCGTGAACGGCCGGAGGATGGTGTGCCTGAACCTCCGGAGGTTACCGCACCTCCCGACCCCAGCCGCATCACCAGTAGTCAGGCCATCGCAGCACCCATGGCCTCTATGAAGGTCATCGATCAAAAACAGTGGTGGTCGACATCGTCTCCGTGGACTAATTTACGCCCCGTCCTCTACTTGCCATCTACAACAGTCAAGCAGCAAGTTTAGAATCATTTTCGTGTCCAACTGTTAGCACATGCCAATTCAAAATGTACTCTAATATCCCAACCATCCGTTTGTTTCCCGAAACTTAAGGTTACGCTTTCAACCCTAGTGTCTGCATTTCCTATATATATCCTACCATGTATATAATTCACTTAATTTGCACACACAATCATGCACATACAATCAAAGTATAAACAAGGAAAACACACAATGCATGTCAGGATCTAACTCGCCTCTCAGAGACTCTTAGGTAACAACCTACCTAGACCTTTGGATACCGAACTATGAACCGACATCAATTTCAACACTAGGTAACTCTAACTCAAGCCCAACACCAAGCTATATCAGTCATGGATGTTCCTACATTAACAAAGATGTCCTAAACCCATGCCCCACCAAGCCCTAGGTATTCAGATACTAAGCTCGATACTCAAGTCATGACACCCCAAACCCGGGGTCCCATTGACCACCGTCAACCCGCTTAAAACCTCGTATGTCTCATATCAAGGAGACCCACATGAGTAAAAATGGCCCACAGGCCCATCATCATACTCAGCCCATACGGTTACAAGACCACATTTCTATGTATCTAAGAGTTATTACATCACTCCTAATACAAACATATATTAAGACTAGGTCGTTCTTAATATATACACAAAACAAGAATCAAGGCCACAATCTCAGCCTGCCTATAATCCCTACTTAAGGAGCGCCGTCTCACTCAGATCATCTTTTCGACCCGAAAGGGGGGGTCCCACGACGGGTGAGCTAACGCCTGCAAGAGATAAATCCTATAAGGGCTATTTCCTACCTAGGTGCAAATGCAAATGATCATTTGGCGCCAAACCCACAACCCAACTGCATACATGTTATCCTATCATGGAAAAATCTACATGCAATGACATGAGACGACACCGTACATGGCCCAAGCACCGGTCAACCTTCGACTCCATCACCAACGCAAGTGCCAATGGAAATCGTGATCGAAATAAATCCACTCCCATCCCGCAATCAAATCATGATATTTATTTGATCGCTTCGTCTTTAGCAACAGAATCCTTTTCGGTCTCACCGCGTGGTCTCTTACAGTTCTCCGACATCTTTTCTCGGGCTTTCACCCTAAGGATACGCCGTTCAACTGTGTTTCGTGTTTTTCACCGAGGGGGTATCTATCCCCTACTTGCTACGCCCGACACATTTTATTTTCCATTTTTGTTTAACACTGTGGAACTCAATTGGACTTCGTCCCATTCCCAAGCCCACACGATTCAACACCAAATCAGTACCATGTACACACTCTCATGTAATGTGGTGTTACCGCACACCAATGCAATGCAATTAAATACCACTAAACCCATGACTAATGTATCAACCCTTTACATGGATATTCTACACCGTACATTATGTGCTATGAATACTGATGTCTAATGTAATAATAACATTTCATATATTTAACATACATGCAGTCATGTTATTATTCCACATATTCAAGTCAGTACATCATATACATGCACTAACCAGATTACTCCAGAAAATTCTGCACTCATTCTATCCAAGTAATAACAAGCTAACTTTGATTTTCAGTCTTAAACTCAGAAAAACAAACAGCACATCCAAAACATGCACAACTATATAAGTTCCAGAGAATTTACTGTTAATATTCACAATTTTGCATGTTATTCATCAGTCATAAGTTCCATGAAAATTCTGCATGTTAACATTCACAATTTGAATTAATATTCATAATTCTGCATGTTATTCATCAGTCATCAGTTCCAGGAAAATTTTGCATGTTAATCATGCATGAAAGCCCATAAAATTCTGGTATGTTTTTCATGCATACAAAAATACACCAAACTGAGTTTTTCTTCAGTATAAAAAAAACCTAGAACATTTTGCATGTTAGTCATGCATACAAGGATACACCAAACCGAGTTTTCTTTGATCTAAAAACCTAAAACATTCTGCATGGAAGCCCAGAAATTTCTGCATGTTTTTCATTCATAAAATAATACACCAGATTGAGTTTTCTTCAGTCTAAAAACCTAGAACATTCTGCATGTTTGTCATGCATGAAAGGATACACAAAACTGAGTTTTCTTTTGATTTAACACCAAAACATTCTGCATGGGAAGCCCAGAAATTTATGGCTGTTTTTCATTCATAAAATAATACACCAGATTGAGTTTTCTTCAGTCTAAAAACTTAGAACATTCTGGGGTATGTTTGTCAGTATGAAAAGGGGATACAAAAACTGAGTTTTCTTGATCTAAACACCCAAAACATTCTGCATGGAAGCCTCCAGAAATTTCTGTATGTTTTTTCATATTCATAAAACATTATAATGGATTGAGTTTTCTTCAGTCTAAAAACATAGAACATTCTGCATGTTGGTCATGCATGAAAGGATACACAAACTGAGTTTTCTTTGATCTAAACACTCAAAACATTCTGGCATGGAAGCCCAGAAATTTCTGCATGTTTTTCTATTCATAAAATAATATTGACCACTAAGTTTTTCAGTCCTAAAACCAGAAAACATATGTACAACATCACAAATTCAGTCTTCAAATCCAGAAATTTAGCAAGTACAACATCACAAATTCAGTCTTTAAAAACCCAGAAAATTCAGCATGGACAACACATCACAAATTCAGCATGTTATTCCTTCAACAATCACATAGCAACTTCAACCAAATGCCATTTCCCATGGCCTCAAACAAGGAAAACAACTAAAGAGGAAAGGATCCACCCTTGAAGTGTGTAGGATCAGTTCTGATCCACCCAAATCTGAAACAATGGAGGAAAATTTCCTCCTCCTTTCTCCTTTCTTTCTTTCTTCTTGTTTTCTTTTCTTCCTTCTTTCTTTTCTTCTTCTTTCTCTTTCTTTCTTCTTCTTCTACGAATTGTTTGCCATCTCTCCTCAAACTACCAAGTTGGTTTGACTTAGGGGAGCACACCTAACATCCATTTGTTTGACACTTGGTCAACTCAAGACCAAGTGTTCTCCATGCCACAACTTCAACCACTTTCATGCTCATGGCTGAGGGTGGCTTCTGACATTTGGCCCCACCCAACCATGCAACTTAGCATGACACTTGGCCCATCCATGTGCCAAGTGTTCTATGCAAGTGCCACATGGCACCCCATGATTGGCCCGTCTCTTCTCGAAATACGTGCAAAACCGACAGTCTCGGAATTCGACGCAGTTCGTTTGGTTCAACTAGATTTCGCGAGATGATTCTAACGGCGTGATCCGTTTCGTCATCCGAGGTCTAGAGAAATATCTAGGGTTTTTGTCTGTACCGTTCCGGGTAAGAATTACCAATTCGCTCATTTTCAAAAAAAATTTTTTTTTTTTCCGGGTTTCACATTATCCTTTAATGGTAAACATAATAAGCTTGAAAGTAAAAGGTATCATATTTTTAACTTATGAATAAATTTGATCACTTACTTTTAAGGAATAAGGGCTTTCCAAAAGGGTACAAAGATTCATATATGTATATATATTCACACACACGAGCAACTCGCATTCGCTAGTGTTAGTGATTTGAGGTTCAACTAAATATTATCTTTATCCATTAATGTTAAACATAAGAAGATTGTACAAATTGGCAAAATATCATATTTTTTAACATTTGAATAGATTTTGACTAATTTACTCAGATTTAAATAAGGGCCTCCGAAGGGTACAATAAATATTTATATATATGTATATATATTCCCACACACGAGAAACTCGCATTCGCAAGTGTTATGATTTATAATCTAACAAAATATTATCTTTATCCATTGATGTTCAGCATAATAAGCTTGTGCAATTAAGTAAGGTATCATATTTTAAATATATGAATAGATTTTGACCAATTTACTTAGATTATAATAAGGGCTTTCCAAAGGGCTACAATAAAGATTCATATATATGTATATATAATCACACACATGAGCAACTCGCATTTGCTAGTGTTATGATTTATAATCTAATAATCTTTTCACTTTATCCTTTAATGGTAAACATAATAAGCTGGTACAAATTTGCAAGGTATCATATTTTTTAACATATGAATAGATTTTGGACTAATTTACTTGTGTTGGGGAATAAGGGCTTTCCAAAAGTGATACAATAAAGATTGATATATATGTATATATATTCACACACACGAAAGCAACTCGCAATCGCTAGTGTTAAGGATTTATAATCTAATCAAATTATCTTTATCCATTAATGTTAAACATAATAAGCTTTGCAAATTGGCAAGGAATCATATTTTTTAACATATGAATATATTTTGACTAATTTACTTAGATTAGAATAAGGGCTTTCCATAGGGGTACAATAAATATTCATATATATGTATCTATAATCACACACATGAGCTGTGAAACCCCGATAAAATCCAATTTTCTCAAAAATGGGTAAAATCGTAATTTCGGTAAAAATCCGAAATTTTCTAGATCTCGGATGACGAAACGGACTTTTCCGTTGAAATCGTCTCGTGAAATTTAGCTACCACGCGACCTCGTTGATTTCCGAGGTGGTTCGATTTCACGTTTTTCGAGGCGTGGGGTGTCGGATGACACATGGCAAGATAAGGGGATGCCACTTGGCACCACAAGTGTGTGACACTTGGCATCAAAAGTAGTGGCTCACAATTAAGCCATGTGTGGGAAAGGGATCCCATGGCTCACATTGAGCCATGTGGTGCATGATGTCATAAAAGAGGGATTTATGAAATACGAAAATTGTGGAAAAAGGAAGGCCACATAATTGGTTTGAGGAAATGAGGAGGAAATTGCCTCCTTTGACCGAATGATTCAAAAAGGAGGAGAAAGTGCAAGGAGAAAAGAGAAAATGGAGAGAAATGAGGAGAAAATGAAAGGAAAAGCAAAAGTAAAGCAAAAAGGAAGGGAAAACGTGGAGAGGAAGAAAAGAAATGGGATGCAGAAGGCTTTGTTCTTCAATTTTTAGAGAGAGAACGTCTTCCTTCTCTCTAGATTTATAGGCGATCCGACCGTTGGATTCTTTCGAGACAAGAAGGGAAGTGTTCTATACGGAGAGGACAACGCGTGGACTCCGGTTTTTGGGAGTTTCCTCAACTTCCAAGAGGTAGGATATTTTCCTACTTGGTTTATTTTTAGCCTAAAGGCTTTATAATGGTAGGGATTGCTTATGGGATGCCAAGAGAGGCCATACACTAGTTCCAAGCCTCGACTAAGGGGTATGGATTTATGACCGCTGCATGACTGTGAGTTAGGTTTTTACTTAGAAACCGAGTTTCAGATGTTGTGATTTGTTGATGAGATAACAATGCTTGGAACCGATTGGTTCATGTTTGTTATAATGGAGTACCTCGGGCTGAATGGTCCCAAGTTGGTGACCCAGTGTTATGGCTTTCTGTCAATAACATGCAGTTGTGTGGAAATGTTATATTGATGCATGCTCTTAGATGTATTAATAATGTTTTGCATGGAGGTAGACAAATACAATTATAATTTTCATGGTTTGTAATGCTGAATGTAGTCATTCATGCATGTAACATGAGTGAAAATGTATCGCATCAGTATTTGTATACCACATCACAGTCGGTGTGTGGCAGGGCAAGGCTTATTCATCGGTGTTGGTGGAGTGGTCGAACTCGGGAAAAATGGGACAAAGTCCAAGGTAGAGATTCACGAGTGTGTAAATGATCAAAACAGATAAATTACATGTTTCGCTTTTGAGCAAGTCAGTAGATCCCCTGCAGGTGAAAGTCCCACATATTATTCACGGTTAGATGCATGAACTCCGCGATGTAAGTTCGTGAAAATGTTGAAAATGGCGTAAGGGCGCCCCACGTAAACCCGGAACTGTGGGCCCACAAAATAAAGAAAAGAATCAAAATCGCTTGATAAATAAATTGAGGGTTTTCCAATGTGGTTTAGTCAGGTGTGTGACTAGTTTTATTTCACATTTAAGAGTCTGTGAGAGCCAGTTGGGGACTCAAAAGTGATGAGCATGAGGGGTTGCATCTCATGCATGATATAGACATCATATATAGAAAATAATTGTATGAAATGTGATTGATCGTTTATATATGCCATTGTATTGCATTTTAGCGGGAGTAACCCTTGTAGGAAACTTTCACTCGGGCCACACCCTGTCGTGGGACCCCTTTCGTGCAATGTGGACTATCCAGGAGACGGCACAGCAAAGAGAGGTACTTTTGAGAAGAAACGAAATGTATTTTAAGAAAATATTTTGTAAATATGTATATAAATCTTTTGTAGAACAAACATGAAAACTATGAGAATATAGTTGATTATTTTGTTATATGAGTATGGATGTATGAGCCCCATGTGGCTATTTTACTCATGTACGTGTCTCTTAATACGAGACATATAGATTTCCGCAGGTTGACGGGTAGTCAACGGACACCTCGGATTTGGGGCGTCACATGAGCAACTCGCATTCTCTAGTGTTAAGATTTATAATCTAACAATATATTCACTTTATCCTTTAATGGTAAACATAATAAGCTTGTAAAAAGTGGCAAGGTATCATATTTTTTAACTTATGAATAAATTTTGACTAATTTACTTAGATTAGAATAAGGGCTTTCCAAAAGGGTACAATAAAGATTCATATATATGTATATATATTCACACACACGAGCAACTCTCATTCGCTAGTGTTATGATTTATAATCTAACCAACATATCTTCATCCATTAATGCTAAACATAAGAAGATTGGTACAAATTGGCAAATATCATATTTTTTTAACATATGAATAGATTTTGACTAATTTACTTAGATTAGAATAAGGGCTTTCGAAGGTACAATAAAGATTCATATATATGTATATATATTCACACACACGAAATCCTCGCATTCGCTTAGTGTTATGATTTCATAATCTAACCAAATATTATATATTTATCCATTGATGTTCAGTATAATAAGCTTGCAAATTGGCAAGGTATCAAATTCTTAACATATGAATAGATTTTGACTAATTTACTTAGATTAGAATAAGGGCTTTCCAAAGGTACAATAAATATTCATATATATGTATATATATCACACATGAGCAACTCGTGATTCGCTAGTGTTATGATTTATAATCTAACAATATATTCACTTTATCCTTTAATGGTAAAACATATTAAGCTTGTACTAAATTTGCAAGGTATCATATTTTAACATATGAATAGATTTTGACTAATTTACTTATATTAGAATAAGGGCTTCCAAAGGATACAATAAATATTGATATATACGTATATATATTCACACACACGAGGAACTCAGATTCTAGTGTTTATGATTTATAATCTAAATCCAAATATTATCTTAATCAATTAATGGTAAACATAATAAGCTTGTGCAAATTGCCAAGGAATCATATTTTTTAACATATGAATATATTTTGACTAATTTACTTAGATTAGAATAAGGGCTTTCCATAGGGGTACAATAAATATTCATATATATGTATCCATAATCACACACATGAGCAACTCGCATTCGCTAGTGTTATGATTTATAATCTAAAAATATATCCACTTTATCCTTTAATTGTAGACATAATAAGCTTGTACAAAGTGGAAAGGTATCATATTTTTTAACATATGAATAAATTTTGACTAATTTACTTATACTAGAATAAGGGCTTTCCAAAAGGGTACAATAAAGATTCATATATATGTATATATATTCACTCACACGAGCAACTCGCATTCAATTAGCGTTATGATTTATAATCTAACCAACATTATCTTTATCCATTAATGTTAAACATAAGAAAATTGTACAAATTGGCAAAATATCATATTTTTTAACATATGAATAGATTTTGACTAATTTACTTAGATTAGAATAAGGGCTTTCCAAAGGGGTACAATAAAGATTCATATATATGTATATATATTCACACACACGAACAGATTCGCTTAGTGTTATGATTTATAACTGACCAAATATTATCTTTATCCATTGATGTTAAGCATAATGTTTAAGTAAATCTGGCAAGGTATCATGTTTTAACATAAGGAATAGATTTTGACTTAATTTACTTAGATTAATAAGGGCTTTCCAAGGGGTACAATAAAGATTCATATGTATATATAATCACACATGAGCAACCTCGCATTCGCTAGTGCTTAAGGGATTTATAATCTAAATATATTCACTTTTTATCCTTTAATGGTAAACATAATAAGCTTGTACAAATTTGCAAGGTATCATATTTTTTAAATATATGAATAGATTTTGACTAATTTACTTAGATTAGAATAAGGGCTTTCCAAAGGGATACATAATAAATATTGATATATACGTATATATATTCACAATGGTGAACTCAGATTCAAGAAGTGTTATGATTTATAATCTAACCAAATATTATCTTAATCCATTAATGGTAAAATATATTGCTTTCTGTGCAAATTGCAAATGAATCATATTTTTTAACATATGAATATATATTGACTAATTTACTTTAGATTAGAATAAGGGCTTTCCATGTAAGTACAATAAATATTCATATATATGTATCCTTAATCACACACATGAGCAACTCAGACTCGCTTAGTGTTATGATTTATAATTCAACAATATATTCACTTTATCCTTTAATTGTAGACATAATAAGCTTGTATTAAAGGGTTGTACTATATTTTAACACATGAATAAATTGATCAATTTACTTAGATTAGAATAAGGGCTTTCCAAGGTGATAATAAAGATTCATATACATGTATATATATATTCACTCACACGAAGCAACTCGTATTCGCTTAGTGTTATGATTTATAATCTAACCAAATATTATCTTTATCCATTAATGTTAAACATAAGAAGATTGTACAAATTCGGCAAAATATCATATTTTAACATATGAATAGATTTTGGACTAATTTACTTAGATTAGGAATAAGGCTTTCCAAAGGGGGTATAATAAATATTCATATATGTATATATATTCACATACACGAGAAACTCGTATTCGCTAGTGTTATGATTTATAATCTAACTAAATATTATATTTATCCTTTGATGTTCAGCATAATAAGCTTGTAAATTAAGAGGTATCAAATTTTAACATATGAATAGATTTTGACTAATTTTACTTAGATTAGAATAAGGGCTTTCCAAAGGGGTACAATAAATATTCATATATATGTATATATAATCACACACATGATAACTCGCATTCGCTAGTGTTATGATTTATAATCTAACCAAATATTATCATATCCATTAACGTTAAACATAAGAAGATTGTACAAATTGGGCAAAATATCATATTTTTAACATATGAATAGATTTTGACTAATTTACTTAGATTAGAATAAGGGCTTTAGCAAGGTATAATAAGATTCATATATATGTATATATATTCACACACACGAGAAACTGCATTCGCTAGTATAAGTGATTTATAATCTAACTAACATTATATTTATCCATTGGATGTTCAGTATAATGCTTGTGCAAATTGCCAAGGAATCACATTTTTTAACATATGAATATATTTTGACTAATTTACGATTAGAATAAGGGCTTTCTTATAGGGCAAGTACAATAAATATTCATATATATGTATCCATAATCACACACATGAGCAACTCGCATTTGCTAGTGTTATGATTTATAATCTAACAATATATTCACTTTATCCTTTAATTGTAGACATAATAAGTTTGTAATAAAGTGGTGCTATCATATTTTTTAACATATGAATAAATTTTTTGACTAATTTACTTATATTAGAATAAGGGCTTCGTGGTACAATAAAGATTCATATATATGTATATATTCACTCACACGAGCAACTCCAGACTAATTAGTGTTATGATTATAATCTAATCAAATATTATTTTATCCATTAATGTTAAACATAATAAGCTTGTGCAAATTGGCAAGGAATCATATTTTAACATAAGGAATATATTTTGACTAATTTACTTAGGATTAGAATAAGGCTTCTTGGTAAAGGCACAATAAATATTCATATATATGTATCTATAATCACACACATGAGCAACTCGCATTCTCTTGTGTTAAGATTTATAATCTAACAATATATTCACTTTATCCTTAATGGTAAACATAATAAGCTTGTAATAAAGTGGCAAGGTATCATATTTTTTAACTTATGAATAAATTCTTGACTAATTTACTTAGATTTAGAATAAGGGCTTTCCAAAAGGGTACAATAAAGATTCATATATATGTATATATATTCACACACACGCGCATTCATTAGTGTTATTATGATTTCAATCTAACTAAAGATATGTCTATCCCACATGCAAACATAATAAGCTCAAAGTAATTATAAGGGTATCATATTTTTAACATATGAATAGATTTAGACCTAATTTACTTAGATTAGAATAAGGGCTTTACAAAGGTACACAAAGATTCATATATATGTATATATTCACACACACGAAACTCGCATTCGCTAGTGTTCTGATTTATAATCTAACCAAATATTATATTTATCCATTGATGTTCAGCATAATAATAGTAAATTGGCAAGGTATCAAATTTTTAACATATGAATAGATTTAGACTAATTTACTTAGATTAGAATAAGGGCTTTACAAAGGGGTGTACAATAAATATTGATATATACGTATATTCACACACGGTGAACCTCGCATTCGCTAGTGTTAAGGATTTATAATCTAACCAAATATTATCTTAGTCCATTAATGGTGTAAACATACTGCTTGTGCAAATTGCCAAGGAATCATATTTTAACATATGAATATATTTTTGACTAATTTACTTAGATTAGAATAAGGGCTTTCCACAGGGGGTACAATAAATATTCATATATATGTATCTACAATCACACACATGAGCAACTCAACATTCGCTGTTATGATTTATAATCTAACAATATATCTACTTTATCCTTTAATTGTAGACATAATAAGTTTGTACAAAGTGGCAAGTTATCATATTTTTAACATATGAATAAATTTTGACTAATTTACTTTATATTAGGAATAAGGGCTTCTCTAAAAGGGTACACACAAAGATTCATATATATGTATATATTCACTACACGAGCAACTCGTAGACTCGCTTAGTGTTAAGGATTTATAATCTAATCAAATATTATTTTTATCCATTAATGTTAAAACATAATGTTTCTGTCCAAATTGGCAAGGAATCATATTTTTAACATATGAATATATTTGACTAATTCCATTTAGATTAGGAATAAGGGTTTTTGTATAGGGTACACAAATATTCATATATATGTACCTATAATCACACACATGAGCAACTCTCGCATTCTCTAGTGTTATGATTTATAATCTAACAATATATTCACTTTATCTTTAATGGTAATGACGCCTAAAATTCCGGGGTCCGTTGACTACCCGTCAACCCGCTGAATACTAGTGAATGTCGGGTGACCCGACATTTTCACTTAAAATCGACGTAGTCTCCTTGTACTGGGAGCTCTACCAACAGTAAACTAGTATAAACTCGTATTCACCGTCCCAATCAACAATATATGCAGATATATATCCAATACGTCACTTGGGCCCATCAACTACTAACACAATATATCCAAACTATATCCAATAGTTTCCAAGAGTTAATATTTTACTTTAAACAATACATATATTAAGATTAGAGAAATTTAACATGTACGGTCATCAGCTACAATCCTAGCTTTTCTTCTCTAAACTCGCCTCTAGGACGAGCCGCCTCCTCAGACGCCTCCCCGCACTGTGAAAGGGGATCCCACGACGGGTGAGCTAAAGCTCAAGAGAATCGCCTGCCGGCTACCTACCACCTAAGTGCAATGTTCCAAATTAAACACACATTCAAGCAAATGCATGATCCTACTTTGAATGTCTACTCGACCAACTCGTGATCCCGAGTACCACTCGACTCTCTCACACTCGCTTAAGCCTTGTATGAGAATTTATTATTTTATTAGTGGATCACCTCCGATATATATATATCAATCAGCGCTTCTCGACGATTGATATATAATTTGTTTTGTGGACTACCCTCCGATGAATATCAATTGGGTCATCCGACGATTGATATTATTTTGTTTGTGGACTACATCCATGAATGTATATCAACTGCCATCCGGACGGTTGATATATTATTTAGTTTCGACTACTCCGATCATTTAATATTTTAGACTACCCTCCAACCACTTTACATTATTAGACAACCGAACCTTTTTTCTTAGACTTGTCCCATGCACTCACTCCTAAAACTTAGGGTGTCCTGGCTGCATATGGAATGCATGTATGCTAGTTCCACACAGTCTAAACCACATCCAAATATATATACATGAATATATTTACATAAAAATTCATATTTCTACAACATGTTATGAAATTAGCATTTCAACATCAAAATTAGCTCAATTTGGGCTAATATTCAAACACAAGCAATTCGATTCAATTACTCAACCAAACACATATTTTCACAAAATATATTTTAGAATATTGTTTCGGGAATGTGAAACCCCTACTACTATTCCCGAAAAGATCACAAATCAACGGCTCACTTAGGCGAACCCGAAATCACGGCCATCTACCTTTAAAATTCAATCAAAGCATGATTTAACACCACCATACCCATTTTCCATAATTCCACATGCCATGGAGCAGCCACGGGCTGCTCTGCATTTGCTTCAAAAAATTATACACTGTGGTCCCATGTTCAGGGATCCATCCAACAAATTTCAATGGCCTTAATCGACTCAAACATCTCGAAAACACTAAAAATGGGAATAAAAACCTGGTAGGGAGAAAATCACCTCAAGGAGTTTGAAGAAACTCCTGATCCGAGTCCACGCTGCAGCCCGCCCGCGTAGAACGTCTTATCTTCTCGGCCCGAAGACTGCCGACCTAGCCGGATTGCCCGATTTAGAGAGAAGTACGATCCTCTCTCCAAAAAAACGCCATCGTTGCTAATACGCCACCGGTTCCTCCCTCCCGCTTTTGCTTTTGTTGCATTTTGCAAAGAGATGGCAATGCTCATTTTTTTTTTTGTCATTTAGTAACTAACCAATTTAATTAATTAATTCTCTTTCTCCAGCTTTTGACATCTCTAGCACTTATCTCAAAACACCATTTTCATCATTTCTCTACTCATACCAGTTATGATACATGAGTACTTGTCATATGTGATTTTTGTCGCATTGAAAATCGTTTTACGGCACTTAAATACTAGCAACTCGAAAACGTACGAATTCGACCGTCTCGAATATTACGAAATTTTACGTGTGTTAATCTATATTTTTCAGACGATTCCAATCTGAAACTGCCATTATCCGAGATCTAGAGAATAAATTACGGATTTTTAGTCGAAATAACAATTTTATAACGAAATTAATATTTTGCCCTTTTTTCCAAAATTTGAATTTCGGTCTTACATTCTCCTTCCTAAAAGGAATTTCGTCCAAACCAAAACGACTAATATCCAACACATGCATATGCAACATGCACTCTACCATGCATGTAAACATCATTTAAATCTTAAACGACTAAATCCACGTGACTTCATCCCTAAACAAACAAAAGATAGTGGGCCCGCATCGTGTCCTCGCGCTCCCACGCTGACCTCCACTCCATAGTGACCTTACACACAAACACTAGCCTCACCTGGCCAAGGCCGCAAAACCCGATCACCCACTTATCAACCATGCACACCGGTCCCTCCCGGCTGTCCCATCCGTGTCAACCTCAATCTGCCCCAATCCACCACATGAGCTGGATCTGGAGTATATAATTCCGGAGCATGGAGACGTGAAACTCCTCGTGGACACCTGTCATGCTGGGCGATAACGCCAACCGGTACGCTACGGTGTCTATCCTCTCGAGTATCTCGAAAGGTCCAATGAACCTCGGCGATAGCTTCCCACGCTCGCCGAACCTGACCACTCCTCTCTTAGGATTCACCTTCAAGGAAACGTGATCACTAACCTCGAACTCTAAGGGTCGACGCCAAAGACATCTACATAACTTTCCGCAGCTCGAGCCGTGAGAAGACGTCGTCAGATAAAACTCACCTTCTCTAAGGTGTCTCTAATCGATCAGACCAAGAATGGAGTTCTCTTCCACCCTCGTCCAACAAAACGGTGATCTACATGGCCTCCCATACAATGCCTCATATGGTACCATTCGTATATTTGCCAGTTAACTATTGTTGTAGGCGACTTCCACTAAGGGAAACTAATCCTCTACCCTTATGATCCAGGACACATGTTCGCAACATGCCCTCTAACACCCGTATGTACTCCATACACACGTAACCCTACACCACCCTTGCTAGGTGTGTAATTGCTAACCTCTCCAAGGTCGCAATCACTGACAATCCAATGGACTGTCAACCCAATCCATGCCATGCATGTCATCCATCTACCGAGCCCTTGCCAGCTCAACAACATCCAATGAAATTTCCAAAGGGGTATCCAAACCTCGAGTCACCCCCGACTCCTATCATTCAACTTTAAGTCTACATGATAACCTGTCCGTGTGTTTTTTTTTTTTCATCTCGGGCACATAACTTCTCGGCTTACACTTCGAGCCTCTTACATTTCCTGATTCAACTATGAGTTTTCTTTGGACGTGGTCTTAAAGACAACTCAACCCACACTCACCATGAGTGGCGACGACCATACCGCGGTAACCCACACCGACCGACCGGATGTTACCACGCAAACATGCCAGCAACGCCCATACCGGCGACACCCCAATCCGAGAGGTCCACCATGAGTAGAATCTGTGAGATTTCCCACTCATAATCCCGACCTATCAGGTCAACTCTCACCCTACATCCTAGGAAAACATCTATACCTGGCTTCTAAAGGCCTTAACCTCTAAGCCCAAATCCAAGGTCGCGTCGGGTATGACAACCCGGCTCTAGGGTCTCACTATCGATACAACCCGATGGTTGTCAACTTCATTCATGTCAACCATGACATCTAACAACCAACAAAGTCTACCACCCTGTTGTCCACCACGCTGTACCGCCAGACAACTCGACCGCCCCCGACTTCGACCCACACTCAGTCTCTCCGTCTACATGTGTTGTCGGGAAGTGCTTCAGAGCAGCACCCCAAAATTCGAAATCGGGCTCCTTCAACCATACTAGGCTGGAGGAATGAACCGTATACTCTCATGTCCTGCGTGGCTAACTAGGACCGCATTGTCCCCAAGTCTCGGGATCCCTATCTCGGGGAAATCCCATCACTCATGCTCAACTCGGCCCTAGTCCCGAAACTAGTGTGAAGCGTGTCTTCCGCTCTCTTCCCCGAACTGGGGAGAAAGCCGATTCTCCTCTTGTTACCAACACCCGTATCCCGAAAGTGTTCCAGTATCCTCACTACCCTCCTCTACTGGCCGTGGCCGGTCCCAACCATGGAGTCCATATCCCATAGGTGAAATCCTATAATCCTGCCTCGAATGGACAACTTCAGCCCATTTTCAAATCTCCTGTAATACCCAAATTAATCCTAAGAAATTACGATCCCGAAGATTGACATGCGGTCTCTCTAACTCATCACTACCTCAACCTCTAGGGTCAACTAACACTCCCGGTGCCGACACACCACGTGTCCCCAAATCTCATCCTCAAAGAAGCCAAACTCACACTTACCGAACTTTAGCTGCATAACCGATGGTCTTTAACAACCGTAAAACAATCCTCAATAATACCTATGCTCCCACTCGATCGGGAGATCGAATGTCATCCACGAAGACTACGACAAACTGATCTGTGATAAGGTTGGAACACCCTATGCATGAGATCCATGGAACGCCCTAGCGCATTCGTTAAATCCAAAAGGGCATCACCGGTGAACCTCAAAGTGCCCATAACGCGTCCTAAACACCGTCTTAGGGATATCCATCTCCCTAACCCTCGCCGCATGATAACCAGCTACGTAAGGTCCATCTCGCACTCGCTCCTCAACCGGTCAAACAAATCATCGGGCCCCCAGAATAGGTACCGATTCTGAATCGTGGACTGCCTCAACCGCTCTATAGTCAATGCACAAGGGTCTCGCCTCCCTCTCTTCTTCGCAACTAACCGGCTACCCATGGTGAAGTGCTCAGCCTAATAAACCCCTCAGCCCAATAGCTCTTGTAACCGGACCCCAGTTCCTACGATCAACCGGTGCCATCCTACGAGTCATAGAGATGGTTGGGCACACAGGTGTAATCGATGACCGGTCTACATCCATATGTGGAGTAGTCCCAGTAGCTCATCCGAAAATATCTTCGTACTGGGCATAAACCACTCGAGGTAGATCTAAGTCCCGGGGTCTCACCTCGTCCCTGTGTGGTAAGGCTCGCTAGCTAACCCGCCAACCGTCCCTGCAAGACTGACTCATATACCGTCTCGGGGGGGCAAAATTCGTCATGCTTTGCCTCTTTGAATTACTACTGTGAGTACCGCCTCGCGTGTAGGCGGTATCCTCCTACGCCAATCGACAACGACTCCGTAAGCCATCAGCCAATCCATCCCTCGTGGACGACCTCGAACTCGACATGTCCATAATCTCAGTCCATCGCGGAGTAGAGTCCCCAGATCTCTAACTCACAACCTCGACATATCGCACCTATTCTCGCCCCCTAACCCTTAGGAGAATTCACATGCAACCCGCTTCCTCTAAGGTCTCTAGGAGGTCCTGCCCATTTCCACCATACATTAAGTCTCATTCTCTAGCTAGAACGTGAGCTAGTCTATCCCGGTCGTGTCGAGGTAACTCCATAGCCTCTAACACTTTCTGCTCGCATAAACCAAATCTGGCCAATACCACCTGCCCTCCCGGCGTGCCTGAGGATGATACTCTAAACCCCAGAGGTTACCAGATCTACCCCGTCTACACGCCATACTCTTCAGCACGTACATAAAGATTCATCGTATCACCCACAGCCCCGGCAAAGTGTACTCAATTAAACACCGGTGGTGCTTCGACCGCACCCGCGGACGTCCCGCTGTCCTCGTCCCTACTAGTCATTTACACACCAGTCATGGCAACAAGAATCGTTTTTTTTAGCTTTCATTCCTCAAATTTCCACCTGCAATGCGCATGTCGACACACGACTCGACAACCTCGAACCGACCGTCTAGCTTCCCTAAGTGGAGCTAAATTTCAACCACTGATTTATCTGCTTCAATAAGGTTCTAAACTTTTTGCTCATTTCCAAGATCTAAATCTCTAAGGTCATAACCCATAACCTTAGTATTTACTCCTTTTCCCATACGCATATCACCATGCATATAATCTCACGCAACTACCGCAATCAATGATTTCAAATGCAGTTAATCCCAATACAAAGATTCTAAGGCACAACCACAAATTTCCGAGACACTAATCATACACATAAATCGTTAGATACACATTGTTCCTCGCATTTACTGCACGCAAGGCAATCCATTTTGCATTTAAAATATCATTAACAAAATCCTATTTTCGAAAATTTTATTTTTGAAAAATTTTATTTTTCGAAAATTTTATCAAATTTTTATTTTATTTGAATTTTCAAAAAAAAAAAAATTGAAAATTACTCGTCACGCTTGACCGCCAATGTTACTGTTCACTGATTACTATTCACGGTTTACTGTTCATGGATTACTGTTCACAATTACTGTAGACGGTTACTGTAGACGGATTACTGTTCACCGTACTGTTCCCTAAGTTGCAATACAATTTGTTGCCTAAGACTAGGTCACAATACAATGGTGTATTGCAATACACTCTCAAGCCTTCTCATTCACAATACAATCTAATCTTGCAATACAATTTTTTTTTTAGCCTACCCCATGTTGCAATACACTTCTAACCACTACATACTCTTGCAATACACTTTCTTCCCAACCAACTACACAACCTTGCAATACAATCCGTCGATTGCAACAATACAATTTAATCCTCAAGTTTCTTCTTCTCTCTAATACAAAATTGTATTGCAATACAATCCACTTCGTTACATCCAAGGCCACTATATCACAATACAATGCCTTTGTTTAATACAAAATTTTCTTTTCACAATATAACATGGGTAGTAGCCCAAAATCCAAACAAAGACAAAAATTTCAAGACTAAATTTTTTTTTTTTCTGCTTTTCATTAAATTGTTATTATTATTTTTCATTTATTTCCAAAGACTTGGAAAATCACTAAAATCACTAAAAAAACTTCATTTTTTTTTTCACACCTCTAATACTCAAATAAAACTTATGTAAAAAATTTATTTAACCCCATTTTCTTAAATTTTACACCAAATAAAACCTTAGGAAAATTATTTCTCATTCTCATACCAAAATAATTTATAAAAATTATTTTCTTCTTCCAGCCCCACTCGAAAAATTTTTCCACTCAAATAAATTTATAAAATTTATTTTTTCTATTTTCTTCGAATTTTTACTACTAGAAAATCATAGAAAATTATTTTCATTCTCATCAAATAAATTTAGTAAAATTTATTTTTCTTGACTTTAAAATTTCTTCTCATCTTTCCACAATCCAAATAAATTTAGTAAATTTATTTGATTTAATTTTCTCTTTCATTTTTATTAATCAGAAACCTTTAAAATTTAAATTTTTTCACCTTTAAACCCACTAAATTTTTTCCAATTTATTTCCCCATTTATTCTCTTTTTTGCTCCAGTTTTGGCTAATGAATTGTAAAAAACTCCTAAACATGTTCCAACACCCATGTAAGCAACCACTTAAGCACACAACAATTCACAACACAAACAACATGGCATACACACCATTCATCAACTTTCACATGTTCACACACCACCAGACCATCTACAAAATCACACAAAACACATACACACATGCACGTAGTGTCCTAGTTTTGTCCCGTGATTTTCTAGGTAATCTCATACCTAAACCGAACATCAAACCACACCTAGTGGTGATGCTCATCCTCAACTATGGCCTAAGCCCAAATCCTCAATCTATAGGCTTCTATATACCTATACTTCACATCAAACCACCTAATGGTGATGGATACCCTAACCCGAGCCCCCTAGGTATTCGTATACCTATGTTCGATACTACTGTCGTGACGCCCCAAACCCGGGTCCACACCACCCGTCAACCCGCTGAATATTTTTAGTGAACTGCTGCCCAGTGACCCGACATTTTTCACCTAAAAATCTGACGCAGTCTCCTTTGTACCTGGAGCTCCACCCAAATACAAAAACTAGTATAAACCTCGCATTCACCGTCCTAATCAACAATATATGCATATATATCCAATACCTACTTCACTTGGGCCCATCAACCGTATCCAACACAATATATCCAAACTATATCCATTAGTTTCAAGAGTTAATATTTTTACTCTTAAACAATACATATATATTAAGATTAGAGAAATTTAATACATGTACGAAGTCATCAGCCACAATCCCAGCTTTCTTCAAACTCGCTCTAAAGACGAGCCTCTCGCACGCGCTCCCGCACTGCGGTGCGGGGGATCCCACGACTGGTGAGCTAAAGCTCAAGAGGAGAATCGCCCTAAGGGCCATCACCACCTAAGTGCAGTGCAATGTTCCAATTAAAACACACATTCAAGCAAATGCATGATCCTACTTGAATGTCTACCGACTAACCTCGCATCCCGAGTACTCACGACTCTCTCACACTCGCCCTAAGCCTCAGATGAGAATTATTATTTTATTAGTGGACTACTCCTTCCGATATATATATATATCAATTACCGCTTCCGACGATTGATATATAATTTGTTTGTGGACTACCTCCGATGAATAATCGTCGCTCCGACGATTGATATTATTTGTTTCCGTGGACTACCCCTCCATGAATGTATATCAACCGGGCCGTCCGATTTGATATATTATTTAGCCTGAATTACCTCCGATCATTTAATATTTTAGACTACCCTCCGAACCACTTACATTATTAGACAACCCGAACCTTCTAGACTTTGTCCCATGCACTCACCCTAAAATCCTAGGGTGTCCTAAAGGCATATGGAATGCATGCATGCTAGTTCCAATACAAAGCCTAAAACTACATCCAAATATATATACATGAATATATTTACATAAAAATTATATCATACAACATGTTATGAAATTAGTGATTTCAACATCAAAATTAGCTCACTGGGCTAATATTCAAACACAAGCACTGGATTCGAATTACTTCAACCAAACACATATTTTCACAAAAATATATTTTAGAAGGATGGTTTCGAATAGAAACCTCGGTTACCATTCCCGAAAGATCACAAATCAACTGGGCTCACTTAGTGAACCCACCACGGCCATTCCCGGTCCAAATTCAATCAAAGCATGATTTAACACCACCATACCCATTTTCCATACCATTACACATGGAGCAGGCACGGCTGCTCCATTTGGTTTCCAAAAAATTAGGCACTCCGTCCCATGTTTTGGGACCGATCTTAATGTACTCTAACGGCCTCACCTCGATCGCCCAAACATTCGAAAAACACAAAAAATGGGAATAAAACCCAAGTAGGGAGAGTAATCCTACCTCAAGGAGTTTGAAGAAACTCCCGATCTCGAGTCCACGCTGCAGGCCCGCCCCGCGTAAACGTTTTATCTTCTACCAAGATCGCGACGGCCTGATTGTCTGTGATTTTTAGAGAGAAGTATGATCCTCTCCAAAACGCCATTGTTTGGCCACTGCTGCTACTAGTTCCTCCTCCCGTTTTTGCTTTTTGTTGCATTTTTAAAGAGATGGCCACTGTTCATTTTTGTCATTTAGTAACTAACCAATTCTAATTAATTAATTCCCTTCTTTCTCCAAGCGACATTCGCACTATCTCAGCCGGCCCATTTTCATCATTTCTCTACTCATACCACTTATGATACATGAGTACTTGTCATATGTGATTTTTGTCGCATTGAAAATCGTTTTACGGCACCCGAAACACGATGTCTCGAAAAACGTGCCGACTCCGACTGTCTCGGAATATTACGAAATTTTACGTGCTAACTATATTTTTCGAGACGATTCCAACTAAGGAAACTGCTTCGCCATCCGAGATCTAGAGAATAAATTACGGATTTTTTTAGCCGAAATAACAATTTTATAACGAAATTACGATTTTGCCCTTTTTCCAAAATTTTGGAATTTCTCGGGTCTTACAGGTAAACATAATAAGCTTGTACAAAGTGGCAAGGTATCATATTTTTTAACTTATGAATAAATTTTGACTAATTCATTTAGATTAGAATAAGGGCTTTCGAAAAGGGTACAATAAAGATTCATATATATGTATATATATTATTCACACACATCGAGCAACCCTCAGATTCGCTAGTGTTATCATTTCTATAATCTAACCAAATATTATCTTTATCCATTAATGTTAAACATAAGAAGATTGTACAAATTCGGCAAAATATCATATTTTTTAACATATGAATAGATTTTGACTAGAATTACTTAGATTAAAATAAGGGTTTTCCAAAGGGGTACAATAAATATTTATATATATGTATATATAGCCCCACACACGAAACTCGCATTCTCAGCGTTATGATTTATAATCTAACAAAATATTATCTTTATCCATTGATGTTCAGCATATTGCTTGTGTAAATTGGCAAGGTATCATATTTTTTAACATATGAATAGATTTTGACTAATTTACTTAGATTATAATAAGGGCTTGTAAAGGGTACAATAAAGATTCATATATATGTATATCTATAATCACACACATGAGCAACTCGTGACTCGCTAGTGTTAAGGATTTATAATCTAACAATCTTTTCACTTTATCCTTTAATGGTAAAACATAATAAGCTGGTACAAATTTGCAAGGTATCATATTTTTTAACATATGAATAGATTTTGAAGAATTTACTTAGATTAGAATAAGGCTCTTAAAGGATACAATAAAGATTGATATATATGTATATATTCACACACACGAGCAACTCGCAATCGCTAGTGTTATGATTTATAATCTATTCAAATATTATCTTTATCCATTAATGTTAAACATAATAAGCTTGTGCAAATTGGCAAGGAATCATATTTTTTAACATATGAATATATTTTGACTAATTTACTTAGATTAGAATAAGGGCTTTCCATAGGGGTACAATAAATATTCATATATATGTATCTATAATCACACACATGAGCAACTCGCATTCTCTAGTGTTATGATTTATAATCTAACAATATATTAACTTTATCCTTTAATGGTAAACATAATGTTTGTACAAAGTGGCAAGGTATCATATTTAACTTATGAATAAATTTTGACTAATTTACTTAGATTAGAATAAGGGCTTTCCAAAAGGGTACAATAAAGATTCATATATATGTATATATATTCACACACACGAGCAACTCTCATTCGCTAGTGTTATGATTTATAATCTAACCAAATATTATCTTTATCCATTAATGTTAAACATAAGAAGATTGTACAAATTGGCAAAATATCATATTTTTTTAACATATGAATAGATTTTGACTAATTTACTTAGATTAGAATAAGGGCTTTCCAAAGGGGTACAATAAAGATTCATATATATGTATATATATTCACACACACGAGAAACTCGCATTCGCTAGTGTTATGATTTATAATCTAACCAAATATTATATTTATCCATTGATGTTCAGCATAATAAGCTTGTGCAAATTGGCAAGGTATCAAATTTTTTAACATATGAATAGATTTTGACTAATTTACTTAGATTAGAATAAGGGCTTTCCAAAGGGGTACAATAAATATTCATATATATGTATATATAATCACACACATGAGCAACTCGCATTCGCTAGTGTTATGATTTATAATCTAACAATATATTCACTTTAACCTTTTTAATGGTAAATATAATAGTTTTCAGGCCAAATTTGTACAAGGTATCATATTTTTTAACATATGAATAGATTTTGACTAATTTACTTAGATTAGAATAAGGGCTTTCCAAAGGATACAATAAATATTGATATATACGTATATATATTCACACATTTAGGAACTCGTGATTCGCTTAGTGTTATGACTTATAATCTAAATCCAACATTATCTTAATCCATTAATGGTAAACATAATAAGCTTGTGCAAATTGCCAAGGAATCATATTTTTTAACATATGAATATATTTTGACTAATTTACTTAGATTAGAATAAGGGCTTTCCATAGGGGTACAATAAATATTCATATATATGTATCCATAATCACACACATGAGCAACTCGCATTCGCTAGTGTTATGATTTATAATCTAAAAAATATATTCACTTTATCCTTTAATTGTAGACATAATGTTTGTAAATAAAGTGGAAAGGTATCATATTTTTTAACATATGAATAAATTTTGACTAATTTACTTATACTAGAATAAGGGCTTTCCAAAAGGGTACATGTAAGACCCGAGAAATTTCAATTTCTGAAATAAGGGTAAAATCGTAATTTTAATTACAAAATTATAATTACGGTTAAAAATCTGTAATTAATTCTCTAGATCTCGGATGACTAAACGGATTGTACCGCTGAACCGTCATAAATCTAGTTAGCACGCAAAATTTCGTAATTTTCAGAGATGCATCAAAGTCTAAGAGACGCTTTTCGAGGCATCGCTGCCGTGCCGTAAATTGGTTTTCGATGCGACGAAAGCCACATATAACATGTACTCATGTACCATGAGTGATATGAGTAGATAAATGAAGAAAATGGACGGCCGAGATAGTGCCGAATATCAATTTTGGTGAATGAGGGATATAAAGGTCATTTTAGAGATTTGTTTTAAGTGACTAAAGGACGAAATAGTCAATAGTCATCATCCTCTTCATTTAGCAAAGAAGAAAAACGTGAGGAGCTTTTTTTGATGCAGTAGCAGCCGAATTGTTTTTAGAGAGAGAAGCTTAAGCTTCTCTCTAGATTTGCAAGCAATCGGACCGTTGGATTTCGACGGAGCAAGAGGGGAAAACGTTCTACGCGGAGAAGGCTACACGTGGACCCCGGGTTTGCGAGTTTTTGACAACTCCAAGAGGTAGGATTTTCTCCCTACTTGGGTTTTATTCCCATTTTTAGTGTTTTTCGAATGTTTGAGTCGATTGAGAACATTAAACAGCTGGATTCATTCCAAAACACGGGACCGAATTAATACAAAATTTTTGAAACCAAATGGAGCAGCCCGTAGCTGCTCCATGGCCGTGTGGGTATGAGCATGGTGGGTAATGGTTTGAATCATGTATTGGTTAGTTCCGAGACCGTAGTGGTCGGGTGGAAATGCGTGTCCAAAACATGAACCTAGGATTAATCAGTATGCCCGTGGAATCAAGAAACCCTGTGGTTTTAATGCTCCTAGAATAAGTGACTCAAGAAATGTATTTTCGAAAATCCATGTTTGGTTGGCACTGAATCGAATTGCTTGTGTTTGGACATTAGCCCAAGTGAGCTAATTTTGGTGCTTGAAAATGATAATTTACAACATCTTGTGTGATTTAATTTTATTTATGTAAATATATTTATGTTTATATATTTGCATGTGGTTTAGACTGATTTAATCGCATACATGCATTCCATATGCACCTGAACATCCTAGGACCATAGGAGTTAGTGCATGACAAGTCTAGAGAAAATGGTCTCTGGGAGGGTTGTCTAATAATGTAAAATGACGGAGGGTAGTCCTAATCTAGTCAATATATCAACCGTCTGAGCTACCAATGATATATATTCATCTAGAGGGTAGTCCATTGAACAATTTTATATATATCAATCGTCGAGCTCCAATTGATATATATATACACGGAGGGTTGTCCACTAATAAAATATTAATTCTCATACAAGGCTTAGGCGAGTGTGAGAGAGTCTAAGTGAGGACTCTGGATCCGAGTTGGAAACATGTAGATATCTGCCAGATCATGCATTTACTTGAATGTTTGTTTAAATCGGGAACATTGCACTACACTTTAGGTGGGTGAGTAGCCCACTTAGGGCGATTCTTATCGAGCTTTAGCCTGACCCTCGCCGTGGGACCCTTATTTGGCTGTGTACGGAGCGTGCAGGGGACAAATTTCTCATCCTAGAGCTCGAGTTTCAAGAAAGCCTAGTGTGGCTTCATGGTTTTCCATACGTATTAAAAATTCTATTTTGATATGTTGTATAAGAGCCATTTACTAACTCTAACTACGGGACATGGTTGATATGGTTGATGGATATTGTTTTATGGCCCAATGCTTTTATCCATGTTGTTATCTCGGGAATTATATCGACCGTCGGGATGCCATATGCACCAGAATTTGGTAGAGCCCTGCATAAAGAGGAGACTCCTGCCCGATTTTCAAAGTGACGTCTGCAACCCGACCTCCACTATATTCCTCGCGGGTCGACGTGTGTCAATCCGACCCCTGGTTTTGGGGGCCACAAATTTGGTATCGTGAATAGGTATACGAATACCCAGGGAGCTCTGGGTGGTATCCATCACCACTAGGTGGTCTAGGTGGAACTTAGGTAGGTGGAAACCTACGGATGGAGGATTTGAGCTTAGGCCATAGTTGAGGAAGAACATCACCACTCTGTGGTATGATGTAGGTTAGGTATGAGATTACCTAGGAAGGCACGAGAAATTAGAACACCGTACGTGTTTTGGATTGTGATCATGTGATGGTATGATCGATGTTATAACATGTCGATCGATCATGTGTCGTTCGATTGCGGTGCTTTAGGTGGATAACACTTCAGACAAATAAACTAAAATGTTGAACACTAGGATTAGTGTAGAACAAGTTGGTTGAAAAATTTTTTTATAAAATGGTCCGTATCGTGTCCGACGCTGTGCCCGGGCCACACAAGATCACAGTGGGTTTCAGGGAAAAACTAGAAAATTATTTCGCCAGACAAGATAAATAACTAAAATTTCACAGCTTAAAATTTTCTCAAGTGCAGCAAGGAAGGCTACTGATGAAAAAAAAAAAAAATGACGATGAAAAATAATTTTTCTAAGATTTTATGCTGGTACAATCAAGAAAACGGGTAAAATAAATTTTTTAAAAATTTATTTCAAGGTCTAAGAAAATGAAAAAAATAATAATAATAATTTTAGTGATTTTCCAGTCATTGAAATAATTGGAAAAAAAAAATTCTATTAAAAAAAAATGGTGCAGAACCTCGACGGCTACCGCCCATTCAGCTTAAGGTCATTCCGGGCGCATAGCGTGTGGCGCGCAGTGCAAGTGGGCGAGCGGGGGCGCCGGGCGCAGTGCCGGGGCGAGCAGGGTGTAGGCGCCGGCGCGCGCGCACGGCAGTATCGCAGCGCGGGCGCGGACGCGCGCGGTGGGCAGCGGAAGCAGAAGGGCGCTGGCGCGAAGTAGTAGGCGCGCGGCATCGGGCGGCAGCGCTGGGCGCGCGGCGCCGGGCGTACGCGGCGCGCGTGGGCGGTAGCCGGGCGCGCGCCGGGCAGCCGGCGCGCGCCGGGCGCACAGGCGCGCGGGTAACGGCCACGGGCAGTAGCACGGCGCGCAGCCTGCGGCGCGCGGCCAATACCGGGCCAGTCAGTTTTCAGGCACTGAATTCTGGCTTTTTTTGTCTCTGCTCGACTCCTCAGAGTTTCCCCGAGTCACCAAATGAACACTGCTCATGTAGAAATAAAAATTTTGAAAAAAATATATATTTTTTAAAAAAATTAAATAAAATCAAATAAAATCAAATAAAATTTTGATAAAATTTTCGAAAAATATAATTTTCAAAAAAATAAAATTTTTGAAAAAAAAAATTTCGTTGAAAACATTATTTTAAACACGAAATTGATTGCGTATACACTGAGTTATGTGTATGATTAGTGTCTCGGGCTGTGGTTATGCCTTAGAGACACTGTATTGGGTTTAACTACCATTTGAAATGGTGATCGCGCGTTAGCTATGCACGAAATTATATGCATGGTGTAATGCGTATAGGATCAAAGGCTGAATACTAAGGTTATGAATTAGGACCTTAGGGAATTGGATAATGAAATGAACAAGAGCCAAAAATTTTATTGAAATAAACGAATTAAGTGGTTGGAATTTAGCACCACTTAGGAATTAAACGGTCATTCATGGTCAAGCTAAGTCTATTAGTAATCAACATCTCGTATTACTAGTTGTGGACCGAAATGAAGGCTAAATGATTCTCGCTATGTTAATTGTGTAAATGGCTAATAGAGGGCGAGGACGTAGGAGAACGCCCACTCGGGCATCGGTCGCACAACCAAGGTTTGATCAAGACACTTTTTGACGAGGTATCGTAGGTATTACAACGAATGCCATAAAGACAGTCAAGTATAGCGCTAGATAAGAAGATCCTAGTAACCTTCAGAGGTTTAGGGCGTATCATCCTCCGACATGCACAGGGGGAAAGGATCTAATGGTGGTAGACCATTGGTTCATGCGTAATTCCAGAAAGTGTTGTAGGCTACGGAGATTACCTCCGACGCGACCAGATTGTAGGGACTACCGTTTCAACCTAGAGAACGAGGCCTATATTCGTGAAATGGCCAGGACCCTCAGAGACCTTAGAGGAGCCATTGTATTTTAGTTCTCCCTTAGGGATTAGGGCCAGAATAAGAATGATAGGGTCGAGGTTGCGAAGCTGAGATCTCTGGGACTCTACTCACGCTGGGACCCGAGGATTTGGACATGTCGAGTTCAACGTCGTGGGGCAAGTACCGATATTTTGCCCGCACAAGATACGAGTCCAAGTGTTAGGACAAGAAGGGGGTTGGCTAGTGAGCATTAGCTCTAGAGGGCGAGGGGTGAGACCGACTAGATCTACTCCTCGAGTAGTTTGCAAATGTGTGGATGTTTTCCGTGATGAGCTACTCCACTACCTCTCGCATGTGGATGTAGACTTCTGTATTGAGTTACACCCCGTATATTCACTCCATCTCTATGACTCCGCATAGAGGGCACCGGCCGAGCTGCGGAACTCGTAGTCTAGCGCTACAGGATTATTGGACAAGGGTTTGTTGGACCGAACACTTCACCACAGGTGCTCTGCTCTAGTTGCAAGCAAGGCGGCGCACTCTCGGACCGTGGGCGTTGACTATAAAGTGCTGGAACAGGTTATGATCCGCACTCCACTTACTACCTAGGATTGATGATTTATTTGACCAAGAGAGAAGCACGAGTCTACCCCAAGATGGTAATTCCTCGCGCCGGGTTACCATCGCTGAGGGTCAGTGGATACGGATATTCCCTAAGACAAATTGCTAGGACGCTGCATGGCACTCCCTCGAGTTACGTGATGCCTTTAGATTGACGCACGCGCTTAGCGGCATTCATGGATCTCGTGCATAGGTGTTCCAACCCTATCTAGACTGGGGTTTGTCGTAGTCTTCTGCATGAAATCTTGACTACTCCCAAATGAGTGGGAGCATGAGTATCACTCGAGGATCGTTTACAAATGCTTAAGAGACCATCACCAGACGCCAAGTTCAAGAAGTGTGAGTTTTGGCCATCGAGGTGAGATTTTAGGACACGTGGTGTCATGATCGATATGTTAGCCTAATCTATAAGGCCGAGGCGCAGATGATTTCTGAGAGACCGAATGTCAATCTTCGAGATAATGTAGCCTGGATTGGTCGGGTAGTACGGCAGAGACACGAGAATGGATTGGAAGCTGTCCATTCGTGGGATGTGATCGTAGGATTTCACCTACGGGACATGTACTCCATGGTTGGGGCGGCCCTGACCATAGAGAGAGATCGAGGATACTTGGAACACTCGGGATACGAGTGTTAGTAGCAAGAAGGAGGATCAGCTTTCTCCTAGTTCTGTGAAAGAGGCGTAAAAACTTCGCTTCACACTAGCTCTGTGACTGGGGTACGGGATCGAGCATGAGTGATGGGATTTCCCCAGAGACAGGATCCCAAGACTTTGGGACAATACAATCACAGCTAGCTAAGAGAACAGAGAGCATACAGTGATCCCTCCACACCCTAAGAAGGGTTGTGAGGAACTAGCCACTTCTGGTGCTATACAAGCACCCTAACACGACAGCCGTAGGGGCCGCACGTGGGTCGGGTCGTGACGATTGTGGTTACGCAGCCAGGTTTAGCAGCATCTTAGGTGGCAGACGTATTGGCTGCGAAGGTCGTTTGATATCGGATGAGTTAATGTACCATCGTGGTCGGGCCGCACCGAGACCCAGCCTGCCATGTCATGACCAAAAGACATCGGATTCAGCTCGGGAGGTTAAGGCCTTTAGAGAAGCCAGAATAGATGTTCTTCCTAGGATGGGGAGAGAGCTGACCCGATAGTCGGGATAATGAGTGAGAGATCCCCGATTCTCGTCTCACGGCGGGACTCGGGAGCCGGGTGTCACACGATCACATTATCAAGGCCAGGTAGCACGATAACATCGCTACGAGTCCGTCAGGTGCACGGTACGGTCATTCACCACTCTTGGTGAGTATGGGTTGAGTTTGTTTTTAGGACTACGTCCAATGAAAACTCATAATTGAATCAGGAAATCTAAGAGGCTCAAGTGTGTTTCTAAGAGTTATGTATTCGAGATGAAAACATTATAAATGTTATCACGCAGACTTAGAGTCGAAAGTGATGTGGAGTCTGGGAGTGACTGACATGAAAACACGCGACATGGTTGTCACGCAGAATTTTTCAGAGTCGAGTGATGTGAGCCCGGGAGTGACTGACATGCAGAAACACGCTGACATGGTCACGCTGCACTCTAGAGTCGAGTGATGTGGAGTCGAGGGTGACTCGAGGTTCGATACCCCCCTTGGAAATTGTATCGGTGTTGTTGAACCGGCAAGGGCTCTGGTGATATGGATGTCATTCATGACATGGACTAGGCTGACGCCCATGGGATTGTCAATGATCGCGGACCTCGAGAGGTTACCGCTACACACCAAGCGCGGTCAGGTAGATTACGTGTGTATGGATTACATACGGGTGTTAGAGGGCATATTGCGAACATGCGTCCTGGATCATAAGGGTAGAGGATAAATGGCCCTTAGTGGGATTCGCCCACAAAAATAGTTATCAGGCGAGTATACGAATGGCACCATATGAGACATCAGGTGGGGAGGCCATGTAGATCATCGATATGTTTGACCGAGCGGATTTAACTCCATCACCTGGCCCCGACCGACAGAGACACCTCTGAGAAGGTGAGCTTGGTACGACAACGTCTTCTCACGGCTGAGAGCCGACAGAAGAGCTATGCTAATGTGTGATGTCGACCCTTAGAGTTCGAGGTTAGTGATCACGTTTCCTTGAAGGTGATTCCTAAGAAAGGAGTGGTCGTGTCCTAAGAAGTTTCCTGAAGCCATCGCCGAGATCCACTGACCTCTCGAGATACTCAAGAGGATGGCACCGGCATACCGGTTAGCGCACGCCTACTACACGTCAAAGTCCACGAGGTGTTTCACGCCTCCATGCTCCCCCGATATATATTACCCGCATCCGCCTCATGGTGGATCGGGGGACAGATCGAGGTTGACACTGATGGGACCTTTGAGGAGGGACCAGGGTGCATTGTTTGTAGCCGTGATCAGGTTTTGCGACGCAAGACCGTGAGGCTAGTGAGAGTGCTATGGCGACACTGTGGAGTGGAGGAGTCAACGTGGGAGCGAGAGGACATGATGCGGGCTACCTATCCCTTTTGCTAGTGGATGAAGGTGACGTGGTTTAGTCATTTAAGATTTAAATGGCTAGCTTTGATGTGCATGATAGAGTGCATGTTCCATATGCATGTGTTTGATAAAGATCGTTTCGAATTTCGGGACGAAATTCCTTTTAAGGAGGGGAGAATGTAAGACCCGAGAAATTTCAATTTCTGAAATAAGGGTAAAATCGTAATTTTAATTACAAAATTATAATTACGGTTAAAAATCCGTAATTAATTCTCTAGATCTCGGATGACGAAACGGATTGTACCGTTGGAATCGTCTCGCGAAATCTAGTTAGCACGTAAAATTTCGTAATTTTCTTCGAGATACCAAAGTCGCACGCTTCGAGGCATCGCGTTTCGGGTGCCGTAAATCGGTTTTCGATGCGACGAAAGCCACATATAACATGTACTCATGTACCATGAGTGATATGAGTAGATAAATGAAGAAAATGGACGGCCGAGATAGTGCCGAATATCAATTCTGGTGAATGAGGGATATAAAGGTCATTTTAGAGATTTGTTTTAAGTGACTAAAGGACGAAATAGTCAATAGTCATCATCCTCTTCATTTAGCAAAGAAGAAAAACGTGAGGAGCTGCATTTTTGATGCAGAAGTGTTTAATTAGTTTTTAGAGAGAGAAGCTTAAGCTTCTCTCTAGATTTGCAAGCAATCGGACCGTTGGATTTCGACGGAGCAAGAGGGGAAAACGTTCTACGCGGAGCAGGCTACACGTGGACCCCGGGTTTGCGAGTTTTTGACAACTCCAAGAGGTAGGATTTTCTCCCTACTTGGGTTTTATTCCCATTTTTAGTGTTTTTCGAATGTTTGAGTCGATTGAGAACATTAGGGGCTGTTGGATCGGTCCCAAAACATGGGACCTCAATTAATTACAAAAATTTTGAAACCAAATGGAGTAAGAGCCCAGAAATGGCCCATGGCCGTGTGTACGAGCGCATGGTGGGTAATGGCTCAATCATGTATTGGTTAGTTCCGAGACCGTAGTGGCCGTGAAATGCAGGTTCAAAACATGAACCTAGGATTAATTGAGAGCTCAGAATCAAAGAAACCCTAGGTTCCACTGCTCTAGAATAGTGACTCCAAGAAATGTATTTTCGGAAAATCCATGTTTGGTTGGCAATTCGAATCGAATTCGTTTTGCGGTTCGACATTAGCCCAAGTGAGCTAATTTTGGTGCTTGGAAATGATATCACTTTACAACATCTTGTGTGATTTAATTTTATTTATGTAAATATATTTTATGTTTATATATTTGCATGTGGTTTAGATCAGATTGAATCGGCATACATGCATTCCATATGCACGGAACATCCTAGACCATTAGAGTTAGTGCATGAGACAAGTCTAGAGAAAAATGTTCGAGGGTTGTCTAATAATGTAAAATGATCGGAGGGTAGTCCTAATTCAAATAATATATCAACCGCCTGAGCGCCCACTGATATATATTCATCTCTGAGGGAAATTCACAACAATTTATATATATCAATCGTCTGAGCGCCCAATCGATATATATACATCGGAGGGCTGTCCACTAATAAAATATTAATTCATACAAGGCTTAGGCGAGTGTGAGAGAGTCTGGTGGGAGACTCCTGGATCTGAGTTGAGTCAGTGTAGACATTCAAGTAGGACTGGCATTTACTTGAATGTTCATGAAATCGGAACATCGACTACACTTACGGTGAGTGTTCTAATTTGGGCGACATTCTCCTATGGAAGCTTTAAACACCCGTCGGTGGGACCCCCCTTATTTTACGTGTACCGAGCGTGCGAGGGGGACAAATCTATCCTAGGAGTCGAGTTTCAAGAAAGCCATGTGGCTTTGATGGTTTTCCATACGTATTAAAATTCCTCTATTTGATATGTTGTATAAGAGCCATTTACTAACTCTTAGAACTATGGGACATGGTTGATATGGTTGATGGATATTGTTTTATGGGCCCAAGTGGCCGTTTTTATCCATGTTGTTATCTTGGGAATTATATTGGACTGCTTGGGACAGGTTATATGCAGGTTTGTAATTGGGTAGAGCTCCCCGTACAAAGGAGACTCTGCCCGATTTTCTAAAGTGACGTCGGGTAACCCGACCTCCACTTATATTCCGCGGGTTGACGGGTAGTCAACGGACCCCCGGGTTTTGGGGCGTCACAGTACAATAAAGATTCATATATATGTATATATATTCACTCACACGAGCAACTCGCATTCACTAGTGTTATGATTTATAATCTAACCAAATATTATCTTTATCCATTAATGTTAAACATAAGAAAATGTACAATTGGCAAAATATCATATTTTTTAACATATGAATAGATTTTGACTAATTTACTTAGATTAGAATAAGGGCTTTCCAAAGGGGTACAATAAAGATTCATATATATGTATATATATTCACACACACGAGAAACTCGCATTCGCTAGTGTTATGATTTATAATCTGACCAAATATTATCTTTATCCATTGATGTTAAGCATAATAAGCTTTTGCAAATTGGCAAGGTATCATGTTTTTTAACATATGAATAGATTTTGACTAATTTACTTAGATTAGAATAAGGGCTTGGGTATACAAAGATTCATATATATATGTACATATAATCACACACATGAGCAACTCGCATTCGCTAGTGTTAGCGATTTATAATCTAACAATATATTCACTTTATCCTTTAATGGTAAACATAATAAGCATGTACAAATTTGCAAGGTATCATATTTTTTAACATATGAATAGATTTTGACTAATTTACTTAGATTAGAATAAGGGCTTTCCAAAGGGATACAATAAATATTGATATATACGTATATATATTCACACACACGAGGAACTCGCATTCGCTAGTGTTATGATTTATAATCTAACCAAATATTATCTTAATCCATTAATGGTAAACATAATAAGCTTGTGCAAATTGCAAATGAATCATATTTTTTAACATATGAATATATATTAATTAATTTTTACTTAGATTAGAATAAGGGCTTTCCATTAGGTACAATAAATATTCATATATGTATCCTTAATCACACACATATGAGCAATCCCGTGATTCGCTTAGTGTTATGATTTATAATCTAACAATATATTCACTTTATCCTTTAATTGTAGACATAATAAGCTTGTACAAAGTGGCAAGGTATCATATTTTTTAACATATGAATAAATTTTGACTAATTTACTTAGATTAGAATAAGGGCTTTCCAAAATCTGGGCATAATAAAAGATTCATATATATGTATATATATTCACTACACGAGCAACTCGTGATTCATTTAGTGTTATGATTTATAATCTAACCAAATATTATCTTTATCCATTAATGTTAAACATAAGAAGATTGTACAAATTGGCAAAATATCATATTTTTTAACATATGAATAGATTTTGACTAATTTACTTAGATTAGAATAAGGGCTTTCCAAAGGGGTATAATAAATATTCATATATATGTATATATATTCAAACACACTTGGTAGAAACTCAGATCTAGTGTTAAGTGATTTCTTATAATCTAACCAAATATTATATTTATCCTTTGATGTTCAGCATATAAGCTTGTGCAATTGGCAAGGTATCAAATTTTAACATATGAATAGATTTTGACTAATTTACTTAGATTAGAATAAGGGCTTTCCAAAGGGGTACAATAAATATTCATATATATGTATATATAATCACACACATGAGCAACTCGCATTCGCTAGTGTTATGATTTATAATCTAACCAAATATTATCGTTATCCATTAACGTTAAACATAAGAAGATTGTACAAATTGGCAAAATATCATATTTTTTTAACATATGAATAAATTTTGACTAATTTACTTAGATTAGAATAAGGGTTTTTGGGCAGCAATAAAGATTCATATATATGTATATATATTCACACACGTAGAAACTCGTGATTCGCTTAGTGTTATGATTTATAATCTAACCAAATATTATATTTATCCATTGATGTTCAGCATAATAAGCTTGTGCAAATTGCCAAGGAATCACATTTTTTAACATATGAATATATTTTGACTAATTTACTTAGATTAGAATATATTTCCATAGTACAATAAATATTCATATATATGTATCCATAATCACACATGAGCAACTCGCAGATTTGCTAGTGTTATGATTTATAATCTAACAATATATCTACTTTATCCTTTAATTGTAGACATAATAAGTTTGTACAAAGTGGCAAGTTATCATATTTTTTAACATACGAATAAATTTTGACTAATTTACTTATATTAGAATAAGGGCTTTCAAAAAGGGTACAATAAAGATTCATATATATGTATATATATTCACTCACACGAGCAACTCGCATTCACTAGTGTTATGATTTATAATCTAATCAAATATTATTTTTATCCATTAATGTTAAACATAATAAGCTTGTGCAAATTGGCAAGGAATCATATTTTTTAACATATGAATATATTTTGACTAATTTACTTAGATTAGAATAAGGGCTTTGCAAAGGGGTACAATAAATATTCATATATATGTATCTATAATCACACACATGAGCAACTCGCATTCTGGGGCTTAAGTTGCGATTTATAATCTAACAATATATTCACTTTATCCTTTAATGGTAAACATATAAGCTTGTACAAAGTGGCAAGGTTTCATATTTTTTAACATATGAATAAATTTTGACTAATTTACTTAGATTACAATAAGGGCTTTCCAAAGGGGTACAATAAAGATTCATATATATGTATATATATATTCACACACGCGCGCATTCGCAAGGTTATGGATTTATAATCTAACCAAATATTATCTTTTATCCATTAATGTTAAACATAAGAAGATCAGACAAATTGGCAAAAATATCATATTTTTAACATATGAATAGATTTTGACTAATTTACTTAGATTAGAATAAGGGCTTTCCAAAGGGGTACAATACAAAGATTTATATATATGTATATATATTCACACACGGTAGGAAACTCTCGCGATTCGCAGCGTTATGATTTATAATCTAACAAAATATTATCTTTATCCATTGATGTTCAGCATAATAAGCTTGTGCAAATTGGCAAGGTATCATATTTTTTAACATATGAATAGATTTTGACTAATTTACTTAGATTATAATAAGGGCTTTCCAAAGGGGTACAATAAAGATTCATATATATGTATATATAATCACACACATGAGCAACTCGTATTCTCGCTAGTGTTATGATTTATAATCTAACAATCTTTTCACTTTTATATCCTTTAATGGTAAACATAATAAGCTGGTACAAATTTGCAAGGTATCATATTTTTTAACATATGAATAGATTTCACTAATTTACTTAGATTAGAATAAGGGCTTTCCAAAGGATACAATAAAGATTGATATATATGCATATATTCACACATCGAGAGCAACTTCGCATTCGCTAGTGTTATGATTTATAATCTAATCAAATATTATCTTTATCCATTAATGTTAAACATAACAAGCTTGTGTAAATTGGCAAGGAATCATCATATTTTTAACATATGAATATATTGACTAATTTAATGATTAGAATAAGGGCTTTCCATAGGGTACAATAAATATTCATATATATGTATCCTTAATCACACACATGAGCTCGCATTAGCTAGTGTTATGATTTATAATCTAACAATATATTCACTTTATCCTTTAATTGTAGACACATAATAAGCTTGTACAAAGTGGCAAGGTATCATATTTTTAACACATCTGAATAAATTTTGACTAATTTACTTAGATTAGAATAAGGGTTTTTCAAAGTGCAATAAAGATTCATATATATGTATATATATTCACTCGAGACGAGCAACTTCGTTCGCTAGTGTTATGATTTATAATCCTAACCAAATATTATCTTTATCCATTAATGTTAAACATAAGAAGATTGTACAATTGGCAAAATATGTATTTTTTTAACATATGAATAGATTTTGACTAATTTATAGATTAAATAAGGGCTTTCAAAGAGGGTACAATAAAGATTCATATATGTATATATATTCACACACAAACTCGTCGCTAGTGTTATGATTTATAATCGACCAAATATTATCTTTATCCATTGATGTTAAACATAATAAGCTTGCATGCAAATTGGCAAGGGTATTATATTTTTAACATATGAATAGATTTTGACTAATTTACTTAGATTAGAATAAGGGCTTTCAGTACAATAAAGATTCATATATGTATATAATCACACACATGAGCCTTCGCATTCGCTTGTGTTATGATTTATAATCTAACAATATATTCACTTTATCCTTTAATGGTAAACATAATGGTAGTCCTGGAATTTGCAAGCTATCATATTTTTAACATATGAATAGATTTTACTAATTTACTTAGATTAGAATAAGGGCTTTCCAAGGGATACAATAAATATTGATATATACGTATATATATTCACACACCACGAGGAATTTCGCGTCGCTAGTGTTATGATTTATAATCTAACCCAAAATATTATCTTAATCCATTAATGAGTAAACATAATAAGCTTGTACAAATTGCCAAGGAATCATATTTTTAACATATGAATATATTTTGACTAATTTACTTGAATTAGAATAAGGGCTTTCCATAGGGGTACAATAAATATTCATATATATGTATCATAATCACACACATGAGCAACGTTGTGGTATGATTTATAATCTAACAATATATTCACTTTATCCTTTAATTGTAGACATAATAAGTTTGTACAAAGTGGCAAGTTATCATATTTTTTAACATATGAATAAATTTTGACTAATTTACTTATATTAGAATAAGGGCTTTCCAAAAGGGTACAATAAAGATTCATATATATGTATATATATTCACTCACACGAAACCTTCGCATTCGCTAGTGTTATGATTTATAATCCTAATCAAATATTATTTTATCCATTAATGTTAAACATAATAAGCTTGTGCAAGTGGCAAGGGAATCATATTTTTTAACATATGAATATATTTTGGATAGTGCTTAGATTAGAATAAGGGCTTTGCATAGGGGTACATTAAATATTCATATATATGTATCTATATTCACACATGAGCAACTTCGCATTCTCTAGTGTTATGATTTATAATCTAACAATATATTCACTTTATCCTTTAATAGGTAAACATAGAAGCTTGTACAAAGTGGCAGGTATCATATTTTAACTTATGAATAAAATTTGACTAATTTACTTAGATTAGAATAAGGGCTTTCCAAAAGGGTACAATAAAGATTCATATATATGTATATATATTCACACACACGATCAACTCGCATTCGCTAGTGTTATGATTTATAATCTAACCAAATATTATCTTTATCCATTAATGGAAACATAAGAAGATTGTACAAATTGGCAAAAATATCATATTTTTGACATATGAATAGATTTTGACTAATTTATAGATTAGAATAAGGGCTTTCAAAGGGGTACAATAAAGATTTATATATATGTATATATATTCCCACACCACGAGAAACTTCGCATTGTAGTGTTATGATTTATAATCTAACAAAATATTATCTTTATCCATTGATGTTCGACATAATAAGCTTGTGTGCAAATTAGCGAGTATCTGTTTTAACTATGAATAGATTTGACTAATTTACTTAGATTATAATAAGGGCTTTCAAAAGGGTACAATAAGATTCATATATATGTATATATAATCACACACATGAGCACTTCATTATAGTGTTATGATTTATAATCTAACAATCTTTTCACTTTATCCTTTAATGGTAAAACATAATAAGCTGGTACAAAATTTGCAAGGTATCACTATTTTTAACATATGAATAGATTACGACTGTTACTTAGATTAGAATAAGGGCTTTCAAGGGATACAATAAAGATTGATATATATGTATATATATTCCACACACCGAGAAACTTCGCATTCGCAGTGTTATGATTTATAATCTAATCAAATGTATCTATATCCATTATTAAACATAATAGCTTGTGCAAATTGGCAAGGAATCATATTTTTAACATGAATATGACTACGACTAATTTACTTAGATTAGAATAAGGGCTTTCCATAGGGGTACAATAAATATTCATATATATGTATCTATAATCACACACATGAGCAACTCGCATTCTCTAGTGTTATGATTTATAATCTAACAATATATTCACTTTATCCTTTAATGGTAAACATAATAAGCTTGTACAAAGTGGCAAGGTATCATATTTTTTAACTTATGAATAGAAATTTTGACTAATTTACTTAGATTAGAATAAGGAGCTTTCAAAGAGGTACAATAAAGATTCATATATATATGTATATATATTCCTTACACGACAACTCTCATTGCTAGTGTTATGATTTATAATCTAACCAAATATTATGGTTATCCATTAGTTAAACATAGAAGATTGTACAAATTGGCTAAATATCATATTTTTTAACATATGAATAGATTTTGATAATTACTTAGATTAGAATAAGGGCTTTCCAAAGGGGTAATATAAAGATTCATATATATGTATTCACACACCACAGGAAACTCGCATTCGCTAGTGGTATGATTTATAATCTAACCAAATGTATATTTATCCATTGATGTTCAGCATAATAAGCTTGTACAAATTGGCAAGGTATCAAATTTTTTTAACATATGAATAGATTTTGCCTAATTTACTTAGATTAGAATAAGGAGCTTTCAAGGGTACAATAAATATTCATATATATGTATATATAATCACACACATGAGCAACTCGCATTATTTAGTGTTATGATTTATAATCCTAACAATATATTCTCTTTATCCTTTAATGATGACATAATAAAACGTATAATTTGCAAGATATCTTATTTTAACATATCAGACAGATTTTGACTAATTTACTTAGATTAGAATAAGGGCTTTCCAAGGGATACAATAAATATTGATATATACGTATATATATTCACACACACGAGGAACTCGCATTCGCTAGTGTTATGATTTATAATCTAACCAAATATTATCTTAATCCATTAATGGTAAACATAATAAGCTTGTGCAAATTGCAAATGAATCATATTTTTTAACATATGAATATATATTGACTAATTTACTTAGATTAGAATAAGGGCTTTCCATAGAGTCTGATAAATATTCATATATATGTATCATAATCATCACACGTGAGCAACTCGCATTCGCTAGTATTTATGATTTATAATCTAACAATATATTCACTTTATCCTTTAATTGTAAACATAATAAGCTGGTACAAATTTGCAAGGTATCATATTTTTTAACATATGAATAAATTTTGACTAATTTACTTAGATTAGAATAAGGGCTTTCCAAAAGCGATGCAATAAAGATTCATATATATGTATATATATTCCACTCACACGAGCAACTTCGCATTCGCTAGTGTTATGATTTATAATCTAACCAAATATTATCTTTATCCATTAATGTTAAACATAAGAAGATTGTACAAATTGGCAAAATATCATATTTTTTTAACATATGAATAGATTTTGACTAATTTACTTAGATTAGAATAAGGGCTTTCAAAGGGGTATAATAAATATTCATATATACATATATTCACACACGAGAAACTTCGCATTCGCTAGTCATTATGATTTTATAATCTAACCAAATATTATATTTATCCTTTGATGTTCAGCATAATAAGCTTATTACCAAATTGGCAAGGTATCAAATTTTTTAACATATGAATAGATTTTGACTAATTTACTTAGATTAGAATAAGGGCTTTCCAAAGGGGTACAATAAATATTCATATATATGTATATATAATCACACACATGAGCAACTCGCATTCGCTAGTGTTATGATTTATAATCTAACCAAATATTATGAATTTATCCATTAGCGTTAAACATAAGAAGATTGTACAAATTGGCAAAATATCATATTTTTAACATATGAATAGATTTTGAAGCTAATTTATAGATTAGAATAGGGCTTTCAAAGTCTGATAAAGATTATATATATGTATATATATTCACACACACAGAACTCGCATTCGCTAGTGTTATAGTTTCTCATCTAACCAAATATTATATTTATCCATTGATGTTCAGCATAATAAACATGCAAATTGCCCAAGGAATCACATTTTAACATATGAATATATTTTGACTAATTTACTTAGATTAGAATAAGGGCTTTCCATAGAAATTTTAATAAATATTCATATATATGTATCCATAATCACACACATGAGCAGCTTCATTTGCTAGTGTTATGATTTATAATCTAACAATATATTCACTTTATCCTTTAATTGTAGACATAATAAGTTTGTACAAAGTAGCGAAGTTATCATATTTTTAACATATGAATAAATTTTGACTAATTTACTTATATTAGAATAAGGGCTTTCAAAAGGGTACAATAAAGATTCAGCATATGTATATATATTCACTCACACGAACGCTCGCATTCACTAGTGTTATGATTTATAATCTAATCAAATATTATTTTTATCCATTAATGTTAAACATAATAAGCTTGCTGTGCAAATTGACAGGAATCATATTTTTTAACATATGAATATATTTGACTAATTTACTTAGATTAGAATAAGGGCTTTGCAAAGAGAGTGCAAATAAATATTCCTTATATATGTATCTATAATCACACACATGAACCTTCGCATTCTCTAGTGTTATGATTTATAATCAAGCAATATATTCACTTTATCCTTTAATGGTAAACATAATAAAAACATACAAAGTGGCAAGAATATCATAGTACTAACTTATGAATAAATTTTGACTAATTTGCTTGGAATTAGAATGAAGACTCCAAGGGTACAATAAAGATTCATATATATGTATATATATTCACACACAGCGCGTTCGCTGAGTGTTATGATTTATAAATAACGAATATTATCTTTATCCATTAAATGGTAAACATAAGAAAGATTGTGCAAATTGGCAAAATATCATATTTTTAACATGAATAGGTACGACTAATTTGCTGGAATTAGAACCAGGAGCTTTCCAAAGGGTACAATAAAGATTTATATATATATATTCCCACACACGAGGCTTCGCATTCGCAAAGTGTTATGATTTATAATCTGGCAAAATATTATCTTTATCCATTGTTCAGCATAATAGCTTGTGCAAATTAGCGAGTATCATATTTTTAACATATGAATAGATTTTGACTAATTTACTTAGATTATAATAGGGCTTTCAAAGGGGTACAATAAAGATTCATATATATGTATATATAATCACACATGAGCAGCTAACGTCGCTAGTGTTATGATTTATAATCTAACAATCTTTTCACTTTATCCTTTAATGGTAAACATAATATTGTCTGGAAATTTGCAGATATCATATTTTTAACATATGAATAGATTTTGACTAATTTACTTAGATTAGAATAAGAGGCTTTCAAGGGATACAATAAGATTGATATATATGTATATATATTCACACACACGAGCAACTCGCATTATTAGTGTTATGATTTATAATCCTAATCAAATATTATCTTTATCCATTAATGTTAAACATAATAAGCGATACGCAGGTGGCAAAGGAATCGCCATTTTAACATATGAATATATTTTGACTAATTTACTTAGATTAGAATAAAAGGGCTTTCATGATTAATAATATTCATATATATGTGCTCGATAATCACACATGAGCAGCTTCATGTTCTCTAGTGTTATGATTTATAATCTAACAATATATTTGTGACGCTGGCTTAGGAAACCGTTGACTACCCGTCGGCCGCGGAATATAAGTGGAGGTCGGGTTACCCAGCGTCACTTTAAATCGGGCGAGAGTCTCAGCACATGCGAGGAGCTCTACGATGCAAACCATATAACACATCCTGGCGGTCCAATATAATTCCCAAGATATGACATGGATAAACGGCCACTTGGGCCCATAAAACCAATATCCATCAACCATATCAACCATGTCGTAGTTCTAAGAGTTGGTAAATGGCTCTTATACAACATATCAAAATAGAAATTTTAATACATACTGGAAAACCATCAAAGCCCTTTTGGCTTTCTTCAAAACTACGACTCCTAGGATGAGTCCCTCGCCACGCTCGATTTTGTAAAATAAGGGGGTCCCACGACGGGGTGTTTAAAGCTTCCCGATAGGAGAATCGCCCCTAAATTAGACTACTCACCGCTAAATTAGTAGTCTGATGTTCCAATTTAAACAAACATTCAAATTAAATGCATGACCCTACTTGAATGTCTACATGACCAACTCGGATCAGAGTCTCATGATTTCATCTCTAAGCCTTGTATGAGAATTAATATTTTTATTTAGTGGACAACCTCAGATGTATATATATCCAATTGGTAAAGCTCAGAGCGTTGATATATAAATTGTTGTGGACTACCCTCAGATGAATATATATATATCAAGCTGAGCCGCTCCGACGGTTGATATATTTAGTTAGGACTACCCTCGATCATTTACATTGTTAGACAACCCTCCGAACCATTTTCTCTAGACTTGTCTCATGCCACTCCCATGGTCTAGGATGTTTCCGTGCATATGGAATGCATGTATGCGGTTCAATACGGTCTAAACCACATGCAAATATATAGAAACATGGATATATTTACATAAATAAGAATTAAATCACTGAATGTTGTAATTATCATTTCAAGCACCAAAATTAGCTCACTTGGGCTAATGTCCAGAAACCTGAAAGCAATTCGATTGAATTACTTAACCAAACAGTTTTCGAAAATACATTTTCTTGGGTCACTATTCATGAGCGGTAAAACCACTAGGGTTCTTGTTCCCATTCTCAATTAATCCTAGGTTCATGTTTTGAACACGCATTCTGACCACTACCGGTCCCGGAACTAACCAATACATGATTCAAACCACTACCCACCATGCTCATACCCACACGGCCATGGAGCAGCTACGGGCTGCTCCATTTGGTTTCAAAAATTTTGTATTAATTCGGTCCCATGTTTTGGGGCCAGATCAATGACCTAATGTTCTCAATCGACTCAAGCGTTGAAAAGCATTTAGAAATGGGAATAAAACCCAAGTAGGGAGAAAATCTACCTCTTGGAGTTGTCAAAACTACGCAAACCCGGGTCCACGCGTGGCACACTCAGCGTAGGCGTTCCTCTTGCTCGAGTCGAAATCCAGCGGTCAGGTTAGCTATGAGGAATCTGAGAGGAAGCAAGCTTCTCTCTCTAAAAAACAATTCGAGGAAACACTACTGCATCAAAAAATGAAGCTCCTCACGTTTTTCTTCTTTGCTAAATGAAGAGGGATGATGGTATTGACTATTTAAGTCCTTTAGTCATAAAACAAATCTACAAATGGCGCTATATCCATAATTCCTTAAGGTGATATTCGATTTACCTCGGCCGTCCATTTTCTTCATTTATCTACTCATATCACTCGCCAGTACGTAGTGCATGTTATATCTTAGGCTTTTCGTGTCAGCCGTTCTGACACGAAAGCGTCTTGCCAGCGTCACGAACTTTGGTGTCACCAGAAGATTACGAGTACACGTGCTAACTAGATTTCGAGCGATTCCCAGCGGTACAATCCGTTTAGATCATCGAGATCTAAAAATTGAATGCAGTTTTTTCACGTAATTATAATTTTGTAATTAAAATTACGATTTTATATTTGAGAAATTGAAATTTCTCGGGTCTTACATTCTCCCCTCCTTAAAAGGAATTTCGTCCCGAAATTCGAAACGATCTTTATCAAACACATGCCTATGGAACATTCACTCTATCATGCCTGTAAACTAGCCATTTAAATCTTAAATGACTAAACCACGTACCTTCATCCACACAAGCAAAGAAGGATAGGTAGCCATCATGTCCTCGCTCCCGTTGACTCCTCCTCCGCGATTATGCGCCATAGCACTCTCACTAGCCTCACGGTCTTACGTCGCAAAAACACGATCACGGCTGAACAATGCACCACAGTCCCTCCTCGAGTCCCATCGGTGTCAACCTCGTCTGTCTGATCCACCACATGAGAAATTTGGATGCGGGTATATATATCGGGAGCATGGAGGCCGTGAAACACCTGGGGACACCTAGCGTGTTGGGCGATGCTTGCTAACCCAGAATGCATACGGTGCCGTCTGCAGGTATCTCGAGAGGTCAATTAGAATCTCGTGACCATTCCCATTGCGGGCGACCACTTCCTTTCTTAGGAATCACCTTGAGAAGCGTGATCACTAACCTCGAACTCTAAGGGTGGACATCACATTAGCAAGCTCTTCTATCGGCTCTCAGTGCATTGAAAACAACTATCGTCACCAACTCACATCTAGATTACTAATCGGATGGGACGATGGTGGATTCCTCCCACATAGTTTCAACATATCGGTGATCTACATAGCTCCACACAATGTCTCATATGGTGCCATTGTTAGTATACTACGCGATAACTATTTTTATTAGGCGAATCCACTAAGGGCAATTATCCTCTACCCTTATGATCCGGGATGCATGTTATAATATGCCCTCAACTTTGGTATGTAATCCATTTACGTAATCTGCAGCCTGCTTGGTGTGTAGCGTAACCTCTCAAGGTCACAATCATTGACAATCCCATGGGCGTCGACCTAGTCCATGTCATGAATGACATCCATATCTGAGAGCCCTTCTTGGGTTCGACAACACCAATCTGATTTCAAGGGATGTCAGACCTCGAGTCACCCCCGACTCCTATCACTCAACTCTAAGTCTGCGTGACAACCATGTCCGCGTGTTTTCATATCGAGTCACTCCCGACTCCTATCACTCGACTCTAAGTCTGCGTGATAACCTGACCGCGTGTTTTCATATCAGATAACCGGAGCTCACATCCTTTCGACTCTCTGCCTGCATCTGGGAAGGCATGATAAGCTTCTGCAAAGGCATAACCTCAGCCAATCCAATGTCTTTTGGTGCAATATAGGCCTGAGTCTCAATTATGACAACAGGTGCTATTAACTCATCCATGTCAAACGACATCGCAATAATCGTCTGCCACCACTGAGTCTCTGCAGCTTATAACAGTAGCACTAATACATCCACGACTGACCAATCAGCCCCTACAGCTATCGTGTTGTTGGAAGTGCTTGTATAACACCCGAAGCCCGAAACTAGTTCCTCAACGCCACGGGTGTGGAGGTCTGCTTCATACTCTCTGTTCTCACAGCTAGCAGGGATTGTATTGTCCCAAAAAGTCTTGGGATCCACGATAAAATCCGGTCGCTCATACTCGATCACAGCCCCAGTCACAGCCCAGTGTAGACGAAGTTTTTACGCCTCTTCCACAGAACTAGGAGGCTGATCCTCCTTCTTGCTAGCACTCGTGTGGTATTTCCAAGTATCTCGATCTCTACATGGTCGAGTAGCCTAACCATGGGTCACGTGTTCGCGTAGGTGAAATCCTACGATCACAATCTAGAATGGACAACTTCAATCCATTCGTGTCTCTCATTCTGACCAATCGAGAACTACGTATCTCGAAGATTGACATTCGGTCTCTCCAAAATCATCTGTATACTACGACCTTCTCTGAGTGGAGCTAGCATCACGATGCGACACCGTATCCTAAAATCTACCTCGATGGCCAAACTCACACTTGCGAACTTGGCGTGGTGATGGTCTCTTAAGCGGTGTAAAGCGATCCCTCAAGTGATGCTCATGCTCCCACTCGTGGGAGTAGATCAAAAATTTCATCCCACGAAGACTACGACAAAGCTGATCTAGATAGGTTGGAACACCCCACCATGCGAGATCCATGAATAAAGCTAGGCGCGTTCGTCGATCGAGGGCATCCGCATGGCTTTCGAGTGCCCTCGCGGCGTCATGTTTGTCTTAGGAATATCAGTATCCTAACCCTCAGGCGGTGGTAACCCGGCGCAAAGATACATCTTGGGGTAGACTCGCTCACTCTCAGCCCAGGTGAAATAAATCATCAATCCTGATGAATAGGTGCGGGTGCGGATCGCTAACCACATTCCCACTTTGCCTATAGTGACGCGCGGTCGAAGGGTCTTGCCCTTCTTCTTCGCAACTAGAACCGAAGCACCCCATGGTGAAGTGTTCGGTCCAACAAACCCTTGTCCAATAGCTCCTGTAGCTAGACTCTGAGTTCCCGCAACTCAACCGGTGCCCTCCTATGCGGAGTCATAGAGATGGAGTGGTATACCGGTGTAACTCGTCTAGAAGTCGTCCCTATCGCGGGAGGTAGTCGGTGGCTCATCACGGAAAACACATCACGCACATTGCAAAGCTACAAAGGGTAGATCTAAGTCGGTCAGCCTCGTCCTCTAGCAGGTAATGCTCACTAGCCAACCCTTCTTGTCCTAACACTTGGACTCATATCGCATGCGGGCGAAGCATAGTGCCCCACACGACGTGAACTCGACATTGGTATCGGCCGTTCTATCAAGGATGACATTGAACTCTGACATGTCGAAATCCTCGGGTCCTTTGTGAGTAGAGTCCAGGATCTCTAACTGCACCCAACCTCGACCTATCATTCTTATTCGCCCTAATCCTAGGGGAGAACTAAAATACAACCGCTCCTCTAAGATTCTCTGAGGTCGCCCATTCCACGAATAGGCCTCGTTCTCACAGATGAAACCTTGGTAGTCTAATCTGGTCGCGTCGGAGGTAATCTCCATAGCCTCCCAACACTTTCGTTCACGCATGAACCAATGGTCTACCACCATCGAATCCTTTCCCCCATTTGTGCATCGGAGGATGATGCGCACCAAACCTCTGGAAGGTTACTAGAGATCTTCTTATCTAGCGCTATACCAGCACGTGCTATAGCATTATTTATGTACCTACGGCCTCATCAAAGTCCGTGATGAAACAACGGTGTGCACGACGATTACCGCCGTGGGCGTTCTCGTCCCTCGCCCTCTATTAGCCATTTACACAATTAACATAGCCTCATCACTATGCCTCTTTATGAACGGGTTGGATGTTGAACCTCTCCGCATTATACCTGCACCAACTTTCATTTATTATTTCCTAAGTGGCGCTAAATTTCAACCCTCAATTCATTTATTTCAATAAGGTTCTAAACT